>SNQJ01S0073490.1:53514-65252 GCA_010110895.2 Picea sitchensis | reverse complement strand
CTTGTTTTGGATGTATGGATGTTGCACCCTTGTTCATGGTTCTTAAAATTTTGATTTTGAAAATCACTCATCCATAGATTTGATTTAATGTTCCCAACTAGGATAGATGGGAAATATATGTGTACTACCTAATGTTATTATTCTTCTTTGCGTTATTTTATCAAACAGTTTGTTGGAAGTAGCTTAATAATAGATTATATATCCACTACACATATAATTGAGAAGATAAAAATGACATCTTATTATGGATGGAAGTTACCCAAAAATAAATACAATGGTAACTAAGGGTTGTAATAACAGTTGTAGACTACTACTAAGAAAAATATCTAATGGCTTCCAGGCAACATCACAAAATACTACAGAAACAAAACAATGGAACCTGGAATGATGCCAACATATGGAATCCAAGGCTCTTCAAGCCTTCCTCTTCTCTACTCAGGTGATGTTTTTTTTGTAGCCGATCTTTAAATTTCTTCAGACTCAATAGAATTGGTCTGGAGTTGCTGCAAAACCTCGATTCACAGGGGTTTTGACAGGATTCTTGTGGGTGTCTAGCGGGGCCTCATGGGATGACCCTAGTTCAACCCGTGGGAGCGCCTCCTTTTTTAGGTGCGTGAAACACTTCTGCACCTGCGACCCTCAGGAAAAACCTCCTCAAAAATTTGTCATAAACCCATTTTGTGAGATGTTCTAACTTCAAATTATTTTGAATTCAAATTCTCTCCATAATCCTCCTCTTGTCTAGCTAGGGTGGATATTCCACCACCAAAACTAAACCTCCAATGCAAGTATTTTTCCAGAAACCCCAACAAAAATGATGGATACAAGAGAACTCAATAAGATATCAAATTATTTCCAAGGGGAAGGGTTTCTCCTCTATTTATACTTCCTTTGGATCTTCTAGATCTTTCCCTCATTTTCAACACATCAAGATTTTACTTTATTTTCCCTCCAATTCCATCAAATATAATTGTTTATTTTGTTTACTATCACTTGTAGGGTTTGACAATATTTTTACCTAGTTACACATCCTTGACTCCCTTTCTCCTTGTTTACTATATCCTATGGGAGATGTATAGGCTATTGAGTCCTCCTGATCACTTGGAAGGGGACATTACAGTCGTCCATTCCCATGATTTATTGTCCTCAAGCAATTCTAGATCAAGATGTTGTAAAATATACTCCCCCTGCCAAGTAGCATCTTATGCAGAAAATCATCTCCATACAACCAAATATTCTCGAATGACCCTACTCGTAATTCTTAATTCCTTGATATCAACTATCCTCTCAGGAGCTAGAACCAACTTCCCTTCCTCATCTAGCAGAGGAAGATTGGTTGAAGTTGTGACCTATTGTTCCAAAGCCTTATTAAGGCAGGATACATGGAAGGTGTTGTGGGTATTGTTTCCCTCCAGTAGCTCCAACTTGCATTGCACATCCCTAAGTCTCCTTATCACTTTGTATGGTCCATAAAATCATGTCTTGATCTTCTCTGCACCACTCTTCTTCAACGATGACTTTTTGTATGACTGCAATCTGAGAAAAACAAGATCTTCAACCTCAAAGTTGTGTTCTACCTTGTTTCTATATGCATACATTTTCTATTGATTCTGAGCGACCTATAGATTCTCCTTCATGACCCTTAATATCTTCTATCTAAATCCCAAATCCACAAAATATGAAGCATCATATCCATAAAATGCCCTGAATGGGCTCATCCGATGGACATGTGATAAGTGATGTTGTAGCAGTTCTCACCTAGATGCAACCATTTTATCCATGCCCATTTATATCATAACACATAGTTCCTCAAGTACCCTTCTACCCATTTATTTACTATCTCAGTATTTCTATATGTTTTGGGATGATAGCTAGTTCTAGGTGTCAACCCTGTTTCGAATAACCTGAACAACTCTCGCCAAAACGCACCATGAAACCTACTATTCTGATCACTTATTATGTTTCTCGGTAGGCCATGGATACTGAACACTTCCCCGAAGAATAGATCTGCTACCTAACATGTGCTATACTCCGTAGGAATATAAAATAAGCATGTATACTTAGTCAACCTATCCACCACCACATAAATACAGTCCATGCCATGCACCTTCGATAATCTTGTGATGAAGTCCAAAGAAATGCTTTCCCATTTCTACTCTGAAATCGACAATGGATGAAGTAGTCATGTAGGATGTGTGAAATCTACCTTGTTTTGCTAGAAAGTCACACACTCCTTCACATGACAAAGTACATCCCCTTTGAGACCATTCTATGAGAATCTCTCCCTTACTTGTTGATAGGTCTTTAGATACCCCTGGTGCACTATTAGTGGTGCGTCATGTGTTTCCTTCAAAATATTATCCTTGAGTGTAGAAATAGGGAATATGATAGATCATGTATGTTAGGGACCTAACCCCTCACGTAGGTAGTGTTGGATTACTAAGAGGGGGGGTGAATTAGTAATAGAGAAATATAATCCCTTTTCACCAAAAAAAAAGTGTTATATCAATGTAGCATTATCATCCAATAGTTACAGAGTAAATAAAAAATGAACAAATGAGCAATCACACACATACACAGTATACTAGTGTTTTTACGTGGAAACCCAAAGAGGAAGAAAACCACAAAATGATTTTTCTTATATGTCTTGAAGAATTACATTCATTGGAAGCACCAACTTCCTTTGTTTTCAAGCTACAACTGGAAGGAGGCTCCAATCCCCTATTTTTTCAGGCTACTACCTGAGGGAAGCTCCAACTCCCCAATTCTTTGGCTACAACCAGAAGGAGGCTACAACCCCCTATGTTCTCCGGCTAAATATGAAGGGTGGCTATAACCACTTGTCTTTTCCCCATGCAACCTCCCTGAAGTAGAAGTAGAATGATGGAACCACTGTCACACTATCATCGTGAGATATACCACTATACAACTGTGTCAATATGTACCACTAACCTGCAACCAACCTATATAATTTCCCTGCAATCAATTTGTACCTGAACTGAACATGTATCAACAAAAGAAAACATGTACGTGACCTATAGTGATGCAACACACACATGTACACACCCTATCTGTTATGAAACCCGTGTATGTACGCTACCAAACTGTTATGCAACCTGCGTATGCCTTCTAAAAACTAAGGTTTTCTTTCTTATGAAAACTTCTAACCCTGTGTAACTTATTTCACATAGATCAGTAACTTGTCACTGTATCTAGAATGTATCTGTACCTTGTGCATGCATCCTCATACATATCTCTCTCTAGTCATGTGCCATAAGTGTGTGTAATCATGAATAAGTATGATAACCCTCACATGATCTAGACTTCAAACCCTTTATGATATTCGACCTCTCAATACATCAACCAATACAAGCTCTCAACCATATACCACAAAAAACCTTAGCCATATGCCAGGAAATAAAAGATGTGCTTGAATAAGAAGTATCAATGATAAATATACCAACACTGTATTTATGTAGATCTAACTTATACAAAAGATCCCATGTAGCCACTAGTCTCTCTAGGGAGAATTCTCAAATCTACATAACCATTTCTCATTCATACATCAAAATCCAACTATTCATAGAAATAAGACATACCTTTTGAACCAATGGATAGATCTGATGTATCTGAGCACTATAAACCTTCCTAGGTGCTTGATACCAGAATCTAGAACCTATGCATCTTCATCTTCTCAAGTTTCAATAGCTTTACCAACATGTACGCACCCTAATACTCTCCTATCCTGCATACGTATGCACCCTAATACATAGTCAACCCGTGTACGCCTCAGTATGTACGTACCCTAATAAACTGTTAGCTCGCGTATGCTTCATAAAATAGGGTTTTTGAGTATTCGTTGTAATTCCGAGAATTTTGTCATCAACCCTTCGTACTACCTCAGACTTTCACAACTTCAGATGTATCAATGAGGGCTTGCAATAAGCCTCACACAACAAAAGATATTCAATGTATTCAAGTGTAATTAAATGAGAGAGCCTTTCCTCTTATTTATACTTTCATGTAGCATCCCACTTTCCTTATTTTAGGGAGTTCTCCATTAAATTTATTATTTAAATAATTTCTTTTGCAAACACTTTGACTTTTAGGGCTTTAGATGAATCATGAGGGTTCTCCAACTTCATATGGCCATAATTATCTAACCGTGAGGAGTTATGTGACGTTCCACATACCATCGAAAATTGCATGACATGTACTATCCATTTGGAATAGTCTTACCTACAAATATCTGAAAACTCATACCATTATCCATCAAACAAACTTGGGACCATTACCCAAACCATTGTTCTCCTAGAATTTGCTACCAGACTTTCTTCAAAGGTTGACATCAATGAAAACCAACCCATTAAAATATCTACTTTATAATTATTATATTTATGAAATATATAGCTACTTTACTCTTATCAATTAAAATATCCATATTACAACTTTTCATTATGAATATGTATTCACCACCCAGACTAGTAGCAATCAACAAAGAATCCATAGACCAACAAGAGAGGGGTCCAAAGAATAACAGTTTGGACAATTTTTAATGGGTGAAAGAATTTAAAAAGAGAGGGGCCCAAAGAATAATAGTTTGGACAATTTTTAATGGGTTAAAGAATTTAATGTGTCTGAATGGTTTTAGATGCAATGAAAACTTCGAATTCAATCCTGTAGGTGAAAGAATATAGTGCTACTGATTGGACTTCACATCGATCCTGTACGTGAAAAAATTTAATGCGACTGAATGGAGTTCACATGCAATGAGTCTAGATCCGACTTTGGAGTCCACCCATTCCTATATAACGAAGGCTATGCCATGGTATTTCTCACCTCTTGCTTACCAACTTTATGCTCCGATTGAGTATTCCCGTCCTAAGGTATACTAATGTTATGTTTTTAGTTTCTGTAATATGCAAACTTCGCTGTGTAATGGTATTGTAAGTTGTAGGTATACTTGGTGTTACAGCTATACGTTTTTTGTTGAGCAGATTTCGCAGCCAACAACATGGGTTTAGAACAAAGCAACCAAGGCGCCAATTTCAGCAACAAAAACAGCGGGACTAGTTGGTGACGAGGGATGTGCAATTTCTCCTTGCTTTAGATAAGCTTTGAGTTCAGCTAATGCTTGGGGGCTTAGTTGTCCTGATAATGAGGCTTATAATTATTGTGTCAAAACCTCATAGCTCTTCGTAGTTTCCTCAACCTTGTGTTTACCTGAGTGCTCTGGTTCAGAACCTGTAGGCATAGATTCATATGCAGGAGGAGCAACTATTGACTCTCCTTGTAGTACCTTTGGAAGACTGTTTCACCTGTGCCTTTGGAAACCGAGGAAACCAACTTGTTGATCTAGGGGCAGGGTTTGGAATATTTTATGTACCTCTTAATAAGACCTAACTCCCCTGAATATTTCGTCATACGGGGAGTTTTCATGCACATATCGTTTCATGTTGAATTGGGTCAGGTGGTTTTCCACAATCTTGTCTGGGTCGTGCCTTTTGAATTCGATGTCAACCAATTTGACACCTTCCAAAGCCGTAACCTCCACTTTGGAGTGCCTGAAATACAATAATTAAAACATGCCAACTTGAATAGGGAAAGTTGGCCATACCTTTTTATGCACTTCCTTCATCTCTTTGTTGATGTCTCCTATTACTATCTGGTAGGCCACTTCTATGCATACCAGCCGTTCTAGTAAAAATCATGGGAGATCATGGGGAGGGATTGAGCATCCAAAAACTCTAATATAGGAGAAATTCTCCTCAATAAAACAATCTGCTAGCTTACCCAGAATTCCCATAATCCTATCTGAAATTCGAGGAGGTGGGTAGCCATACAGGGATGTATGAACAAGAACCACAACATTGTGACATATTTCATAAAATAAGTCCTTGGAGTTTTCTTCCCACGGCCTCGAATGGTAGAAATGAATAGGCACGACACTGGTCGGGGTCCAGCTCCAATTCATCAATGGGAAAGGCGTCATGAAGTAGATAGCATCCATGATATAGGTTGACATGTAAAAGGGGTCAGGTTGTCCTTTTGATTTCGTTGTTTTGTATTCAACAATTTCCTTGGTCAAGTTATCAGACAAAAAATTGGACCAGTTGAAAGTGTAACCCTCTGCCACCTCATGCATAATGGATACTGTAACGTCCCCAAGGCCGAGCCCAGTTGTAAATCTTGTTTATGAAATGAGTTGTAAAAATTTCTTATAGGTTGGTGAGCGAAGTTTGTATAAGCCGGTGGATTATGTGATTGTTAGGCTAGAGAGCCTAAGGGTTGGAGGCCAAGGGCCTGATTTTGTACCTGTATGTATGTAACACATTAATAAAATATAAACATCGCCGCGTGAAGATCGACCACGATGAATGAGTGATGGGGGACTGAGCTTCCACAGAGTGGGAAAGGAATTAGGGGTTGGAAGGTGGGAAAAGGGGCGAAGTGTTGAGCCTAGGGGCTTAAGCCTTGGGAATAATATTTTATTATTATTCCAAAGAACATGTGCATTTTATGTTTCATTTTAATCCTAATTTCCTGGCAAGGGGAAAACATGCAAAGGGGATGCATGTTGATGGAATGCATGCAGTTCCAAGGGTGACAAGTGTCAACCCTGGTGCATGCAAATGAAACGACCGATATGAGCCGTGAGAGGGGTCCCTTCTCCATTCCACCCGACTGCTTGAGCGCGCATGGAGCTCTGAACAGTACGACTGACCCAACCTCTGTAAGAATACCTCGTGTGTTCCTAAGAGTAGAGAAGCCTGTGTTCATTTCAGAAAATCCGGGCTCACCCTCTCTGTTCTAAGCCATGGAGTCTATGTCGATCCCTGCGGGAATTGTTTGTCATGCAATCTCAAAAACCATCACCGTGAGACCTTGCCGTCATTTCTCAGCCTATTTGGGAAGCATGTGTCTATATTCCCGGTTGGCTGTGGTGGCCACACAGAGCTGGACTGCGCATGGCTTGCTGGCCAGTGCAAGTTGTGATTGAGCCTGTGTATGACCTCTGTCCAGGTGAGGGAGGTGACTGTTGTTGGAAGAGGCAAGTTGTTAGGCCTGTGAGCAACTCTTTCCAAGTGAGAAAGTTTGTTGGGAAGTGGTTTCTTCCAGAGAGTGTCCAGCACCAGCTTTGGGCTCTGAGACTTCCTGATCCGGCCTGTTGCTGAGACCTAGAGATGGAGGTGTAGCACTGATGGACTATGCTTGTGAAGGTGTATACTCTCGGGCAGAAAAAGCATGTGGGGAATGAGAGTCTGGAAGTAGTGGGTTTAAGATGGCATCTTGGGAAGAATCCTTCCAGATATTCTGTGTTTTTTTCACTGCAACCTCAGCCTAGCCTAGGATTCCTTGCCTTGGGGTGGAGCTTAGTCCCATCTCGGGGGTGACCCACTGCTGAGCTGACGAGCAGTGTGGTCTAAGGCTGGGAGGTTCGTGGAAGGCCTACACGTTGGTGGAATCACCAAGGTTTTCAAAGATAAGTATCAAAAGATGTTTTATTCTTAATTCTGCATCTCTGTGTAATTATAACTATCATGTATTTTGTTGTGCATATCAATTTAATGTTAATGCTATTGATTGTATATTATAGCAGTAAATAATATGTTTACTCTGAGCTCAAATGTATTCTTTTCTTAAATGCATGTGGATTATATAATGCCTGTATGAGCTATGTAAAAGAGCATTACAGATACCCATTCCACAGAGAAATGAGTAGGGATATTCTTCCCAAACAATCTACATAGCATCATGGCTACATATATCATGTGTGAATCCAAATATGTTGTGGCATATATACCATGAGAATTTGTTCTGAACCTCTCTGGGTGTCCCCACCAAGACTTGACTATATCGTGACCTCTTACGGCGTACTGGACGCATTCCTTTTGCTCAAACTCCAAAATAAGTGCAACATTGTATGTGTATTTAGGATTAGGGGATATCTTATACATTACTTGCATATGTTCAGGTCGGAAAGAACCAACGATGACCTTCTGATGGTTGATGATGGTTTTGGTTTGGACGTCAACCTGCTTCAAGGCCCAACTTATCATGTCGTTATAAGGCATAAGCCTTGGTCGTGTTTCTATCTTGTGCAGCTCCGAATATGCTATGTGTCTAAGCTTGGTAGTAAAATAATCATCTTCTTCCTTGCTGGAGCCCTCTAGATAGTTGATGATTTCCCGTTCCAGAATTTTGTAAACCTATGTCTAGGTTTTGGTGGCATCTGTGGCTCGGGGAGTGGTATGAGAAAGAATGTCTACATTTGGGTTTGAATCTTCTCTGTCCGCAACAAGATTTTTCATCATTTTTCGTGGTTCCATAATCTCTAAGAAATCGAGTGAGGTTACCTGTTGCAGAGAAAATCCATGAGATTTTTAAACTATTAAGATCTTGTTAATTGCACAAAGTGCAAATGAATTCAAAATCCAAGTGCTTATATTCAAATTACATTAATTTCCATATAGCTTCGCTGACAAAAAAATTATTAGCTTTGATAGGAATGTCTACTTGGAGATCCACGATTTGCGTTTTTAATCATTACCCTAAATTAGTCATAAATTCCATCAATATTCGGCGGTTCGTGTTTGGGAGTTTTAGATGAGACAGAGTGATAATTTCTCGAATCCCAAATCTATGAAGGTTAATCCTTGGATAATCGCTTTTAAAACCTTAATTAATCATGTTTAAAAAGGTGTGTCAATTTCGAGTGTCTCAAGAGTTCGAACTTTGGGAACTTTAAACGTAGCTCGAGAGGAAATTCTCGAAACTCAAAACTGCGAAGTGATTAATTATCTAGTGAAAGTATTAATTAATCATATTTAACCTTAATCATTTCAGTTCAGACTTCAAAGATTTTAGAATACGATACAGAGTAAGCATCTGAAATCGGAAGTGCGAATTCATTGATTATATCTTGATCACGATTAACTTAGTTAATTAACATTTAATACTTTGACATTTTGATATTTCAGTGATTCATGCCTTCCTTCTTAATTTAAATTCTGGAAGGATCATCGCTTGTAGTGGCGTGTTATGTATGATGTCATTATGGATGATGTGTATAGGAAAGGGAGGTGCCACATGTTAACTCAGGGAATAATCAAAGATATACATGTACTACAAATTTTTTCTTTTAAAGATTTAGGAAAAGTAATGAGCAGACACTTTTGGGTTTCGTAGTTTCGGGGTTTTTATTGTTAAGACTTATTGCAACATCTGAAGCGCGGAGCTCTGAAATGACCATTAATTATTTACCTCTTTAAAAAGTAGGCGGCTCCAAAACTCTAGGGGCTATTAGGATCGTTGGATCAAATGGGGAAATTCATCAATGATAGGCATTATGCATTCCTTATTATTAATTATCAGCCATGAATTGCATTTGAAATTAAAATGTTGTTTACCAATATTCCACTTTCTTTGGCTAAAATCATTATTTCATTTGGTGAAAAGTAAAAAGATCAAAAGTTTAGAATTGTATGTGTTCCAACATAGTCTCCATCTAGGGATCACGTCTCCCTGTGAGACATGGAAGAACAGTAGACCGAGTGCCTTTATTGGGTAAATGGAGTCATTATTTCGTTTCTGGGAAACACTTTTTATGGACTAATCATACACAGAAAAATGAACTTCAACCGAATCTCAGAAAACCTTCAAAACACACCTAAGGATTCAACTTCTAGTTAGGCTATTTAATATTTTCCTTTCCTAAAATTGAATTTGGATCTGTTTAAGATAATCAAAATGAATTTAACTAAAATATCAAACTTTGGTCAATTTCATTCGCATCAAGGCATTTTTTTGTCATAGGTGGGGTATTTCCGGACAACATCTAAGAGTGTCTCACTATGGTATGCCACTAGATGACTTTTCTGAGTGAGAATTGCACCTACAACATATTCATATGTATCAGTCGCAATCTCAAATGGTTGTTGCAGATGGAAAAAGAAGAGAACTAGATCTGAGCACAAGTGATTCTTTAGATCATTGAATTCTCGTTGTTGTTCCTTCCCCCTCATGAAACTTTCCCTGCCACCTCCCTTGGTCACCTTTTTGAGGGCCCATGCAATATGGGAGAATCCCAACATGAACCGTCGGTAGAAGTTGGCAAGTCCCAAGAAGCTTCGAAGCTTAGTTAGTGTGGTCCAGGCTGGCTAGTCACATATGACTTGGATCTTAGCTGGATCAACATGTACCCCATGCTCATCAACAATGTAGCCCAAGTATCGGACCCTGTTCATGACAAAAGATCATTTTTCTAGGTTGGCATATAGCTTGTGTTGCTGCAAAGTGCTTAGAACCTGTTGAATATGCCGCATGTGCTCCTCCCAAGTTCTATTGAAGATGACGATGTCATCCAAATATACCACCACAAAAGAGTTAGTAAAGGGTCTCAGTACATCATCCATCAACCTCATGAAAGTGGTTGGTGCATTTGTTAAGACAAAGAGCATGACCTGCTATTCGAAGATACCTTCTTTAGATTTGAAGGTTGTCTTCCATACATCAGTTGGTTCGTTGGGAACCTAGTGGTAGCCAGACTTGAGGTCAATCTTGCTGAAGAACTTTTTCCCCTTGAGTTGGTTAAGAAGGTCATCAATCCTGGAAATTGGGTATTGGTTCTTGACCGTGATTTTTTTTAAGGATCTGTAATCAATGTAGAGTCACTAAGTCCTATCCTTCTTCTGGACCAGTACAATCAAGATTTTGCAAGGGGAGGAACTGGGTCTGATGTTCCCCTTTTGAATAAGATCCTGGATATGACACCTGATTTCGTCATTTTCCAACAGTGAGTGATGATAGATTGGTCCATTAGGTAGAGTTGAACTGGGGGTCAGATCAATTGGATGCTTTACTTGGCAGTGTGTCGGTACCCCGATGGGTGAGGAGAAGATGTCTCTATATTCTTCCACGATCTTTTCCACTTTCTTCTGCTACAAAGATAGGCTTTAAGTAGAGGCAATGGATGTGGCGATGACCTTCTGCTTACTGTGAGCACAGATCACAAAGAAGACAAACTTCTCGATATATGAAATGACCTTACTACATTGTTTAGCAGATATTAAAGAAATAGCGGTAGGCGACGCTACCTCTAGTATCCTGTACAATTTTCTACCCAAACTAATAATAACATTGCAGGGTCTAGACTCATACACAACATGACGCTTCCACAAATATGGTTTTCCTAAAAGAACATCACAAAATTCAAGGGGATAAATATCACACAATACCTCATCTTTGAAAGGCTTGATGTTGTAGGGTAGACGACACAGTTGGCTAACACAAAGATCTCTTCCTTGGCAAAGCCATCCATAAGTGTAGGGTTGTGGGTGCAGTGTCATTGGCAAGTCTAGCTGCTTGATGACCTTTGTTGAAATCAGGTTCTTCTAGCTACCTCTATCAACAATGAAATGAGGTGGATCCCCCTTTACCCAAATTTGTGAGTGAAAGAGGCATTCCCCTTTCTCTGGTTCTTCTGGTTAGCTTGGTCGGACTTTGGTGGTAGTGATAGTGGCACTGGGTTTAGCATCGATAGTCTACTTCCCTCCTTTGATATTTGATTCAGAATCAAAATTGGCCTCTGAATTAGAAGCCTTCATATCAACCACGAGTGACTGCTTGGAGCAACATTGTTCAGTGTTGTGCCAAGGGATTTTATGGTACTCACACCATTTTCCTGTTTCCTTCTTCATCTTTTCATTGCCCTTCTTTTGTTGTGGATTGGATTGGTT
>SNQJ01S0073490.1:0-27514 GCA_010110895.2 Picea sitchensis | reverse complement strand
TAATCTCGACCGTTCGAGAGTTGCACGTCCAATTCCAGACCCCCCCCCCCATTAAAAATAGAATGGCAAGGGGGCTCCGGAATGTATTCTCAGCCATAGATCTAAGTGGGTGGACTCTGGCCATCCAGATCTATCTGCTACTTACCCTAATGCATGCTCGTGCCCCAGCGTAAAACTAGCATCTCTTCCTCTCATCAGACGGTCATTACGGACCCTGAGATCTCCCGAAAGAATCTTGTCCGTTCATCGGGGTTTATCGTCACAAGAATCCAGACTCTCAATCATGGGGCTCTCGAATCCTCGATCCCCATTTTCTCGATGCCGTTAATATCTCGACATGTGGCCTCCATCAAACGGATGACTCAGATCTAGTCCGGGGTTTCCACCATGGGAAATCCCGAACTCTTGTCAACAGGAATCCCAACTCCACGATTCCCGATGAGACAATTCACAGATATGGTCCCTTACGTATTAGCCTTCCTGGCTAAACTCTTGGCCCATGTGTCCACTATCTCACAAGACCGTAGCCTTATCTCCTGTCGGGGTTTCGAACATCGCAATGTCAAAATGCCTAAACATTTTGTCCTCGGAATCCCTGCTATCCCGATGATCGAAATGCCAATAGACGACTTCCTATTAGGACTTTCCCCGATGACTCCGATTGCTGCCACGCCTCCTCCTCTGATGGACGGTCCTGATCACCTCTCGCGGTTTTGCGACTTCTGATGCTCCGGAAGTCTTTTCCTCAAGACTCGTGAAATGACGAACCCCGATGCACCTATTGAATTTTCTATCGGGACTTCCCCGATGGTCTGGATCTCCGCCATGTGTCCCGGATGATAGAGGACCCTGATCCATTCTTGTGGTTTCGAAGTTTTTGATACCCCGATGATAGAAATTCTCTGTCAACTCAAAACCCTGGTAGCTGATATACCAACGGGCTTTCGATTTCCACCACGTGTCTACACAAACAGACGGTGCAGATCATTTCGCTGTTTTGGGACTTGAAACGCCCCAACTTTCTCGACCTCGAGAACTCCGATATCCTGAGTACTGATATCCCGATGGGTCAACCCTCTCATCGGGATTTTTACCTCTACCATTCATGAAGGTTTAACCCTCATGTATCTCTTAACCGATCCAACGACTGTCGAGTTTTTCTTGCTAAGATCTAATGGTTCAGATCTTTCCCACCTCGCGCATTCTTCCACTACTTCGTGGATGCAGAAAAGGATCAACGATCCATATGTTCTCAGGTCCTTGGGGTCTACGATCCTGATTTCCCCGCTGTTCATGAAGATAGAGGGAAAAAGGGGCAAGGTATGTAACACCCTTGTTACTTTCATCAACCCAACGGTCGTGAATGACCATGGGTCATCCGACGGGATCTCCTCCATTGATTCATTACTTATTCCTATGCTACTACCTCGAAATTTTAAGAGGGTCATTCCTGCTCGTACAGGGTTATTAAGATTTACCCATTCAAGTCCTTTTTCCAGGTTCTTGGTAGACCTTCCCAAGGAGGGAATCTCTGTGAAGAGATCTATTCTGGGGAATTCCTGGAGACAGATAAGGGAAAACAACTTTCCGAGAATGGGTTGGAAGTCTGACTTGGTTCAACTTAAGCATAATTAAGTTCATTTATCAATATAATCCACGTGGGGTCTTTCTATTATAAGCATATATCCATTATTTCTTATCAAAACACTTCACATACATTCTTATACTGTAATCGTTCACAATTTCACAATTCTATGAGCATATAAGTCAGTATATGAATTTCAAGATGCAATACGTAGGCTGAGAGGGGTGCTCGTTTCCACCCAACCGTAGGCTCAGTGACTCCCAATGGATTTACCACTAGCCACCCCCGAGCTGAGACCACGATGTTGTGAGATAGTGTCTCTCTGTCTACCAGTGACTAGGAGTGAAGGTTGTAATCCTTCCTCTCTGCTATCACTCACTCTGCATAATGCCAGAGTTCCCCTCGCGTCTGCCCCCCTTAATCACTTCTACCCCACGCCTTATCCTCTTGCGAGGTTGCGTGTGGCGCGATTACCCTCGCACTGATCAGGTCTGACGGCTCTATGGATGGGAGGTTCACCTCCCATCCCTCATTAAACCATCCACCTACTAGCCTGCGAGACATTTAATTCGGGGCCAGCGAGCCGATTTTGGTTCTCCGGGCTAGTGGAGTCCAAATACGGTATTAATTCTCGGTGGAAGTTAACGCCACCTTTCCAGGTGCCTTCCACCACCATCGTGGTCTCTTTTTCTACACATCCCCTCTCAACAGTCCTGCAATAAATTCAAAATGTTATTCTCATTCATTGACCTTTTCCTCAAGGTTCGTTTACATCACATATTCACATTTATGAGTTTGCCGTAGTTCTTGGCCATTCCAGTTATATTTACAAGCTGGGGGAAACAGGGCATTACAGTTACAGAGCCAATAAAAGGGCACATACAAAGGCAAGACACTAACCATGGTACTTTTTAGGACCAAGGCACCCCTAGAGAATTGATTTCATTCTTGTTCTTGTGCTAGAAATAAAGGTAGCAACCACTAACTTTTCATCTAGCAAAAGAATAAGTGCATTGGTGGTGAAAACATTGGAACACTAACCTTGGTTATGGTGAAATCATCTCCTTTCTTTGTCTAGAGACCAACAAGCATGGCTCATCATGCAGGGAAATCAGAAGTAGGGCTAGGGAAAATCATGTTCATATTGCTACACGGGCTTGTGGTAAAAGGGCATGTTAAGACAAAGTAATCTTGAGCAATGGCACATACTTATTCTTGTTCCTAAAGGAAAGCTAGTGACTGCTATCTTTCCCTCTATGACAAAAACTAATGTGGAGCCCACAACAACATTAGATTTGAATATATTTCTTGTTTCATAATCATGATCTAAGTTAGCTTGTTCCAAAGCCAATAAAAGCTTGAAACTCATCTTGAAACCCAACATTCGACACTTAAAAGGCATAGTAGGAGGNCCAAATACGGTATTAATTCTCGGTGGAAGTTAACGCCACCTTTCCAGGTGCCTTCCACCACCATCGTGGTCTCTTTTTCTACACATCCCCTCTCAACAGTCCTGCAATAAATTCAAAATGTTATTCTCATTCATTGACCTTTTCCTCAAGGTTCGTTTACATCACATATTCACATTTATGAGTTTGCCGTAGTTCTTGGCCATTCCAGTTATATTTACAAGCTGGGGGAAACAGGGCATTACAGTTACAGAGCCAATAAAAGGGCACATACAAAGGCAAGACACTAACCATGGTACTTTTTAGGACCAAGGCACCCCTAGAGAATTGATTTCATTCTTGTTCTTGTGCTAGAAATAAAGGTAGCAACCACTAACTTTTCATCTAGCAAAAGAATAAGTGCATTGGTGGTGAAAACATTGGAACACTAACCTTGGTTATGGTGAAATCATCTCCTTTCTTTGTCTAGAGACCAACAAGCATGGCTCATCATGCAGGGAAATCAGAAGTAGGGCTAGGGAAAATCATGTTCATATTGCTACACGGGCTTGTGGTAAAAGGGCATGTTAAGACAAAGTAATCTTGAGCAATGGCACATACTTATTCTTGTTCCTAAAGGAAAGCTAGTGACTGCTATCTTTCCCTCTATGACAAAAACTAATGTGGAGCCCACAACAACATTAGATTTGAATATATTTCTTGTTTCATAATCATGATCTAAGTTAGCTTGTTCCAAAGCCAATAAAAGCTTGAAACTCATCTTGAAACCCAACATTCGACACTTAAAAGGCATAGTAGGAGGGAAAACCTAGTCATTGACATTGCATACAATGGAACAATAATACTATTCTTCAAGTCTGATTCTAAACACTCAATGATACAACCAGAACCGAAGGCATTGCTTTAAATTCAAAGGTGAGAAACCCTTATCATTGTCCCTCGAGATCCAAAATCAACACAACTTCACATTTTTTAATTTTTCATTTTTCAATGTAGGACAATGAGATAGCCAATCATTTCAAATTTGAGGTTGTATAATTCAATTGGTTTTAATAATGCAATTATAGCTCAATACCTAAATGAAAGAAAGCATTTGCTACTAGACTCACTTGACCAAACAACGAGCATTTGCAAACTAGACTTGGACTCAAAGATCGAATTACTAAACAAAAAAGTTGAAAGGATTACACAACCATTTTATAACATGCAACCAAAGCATGATTGTCATCTTCTAGGTTGTCCCTTGAACACTATATGATACATGCCAACAACTAAGGCATCACTTATTTAGATAATTTTAATATATAGAACTAACAAAATGACAATTGATACAATAGCTAGGCTTCTCTAAAACCATTTAAACTATCAGACTATGTCTATGCTTCTGCAAGCATTAAGATTGTGATTTTTTTACAACATTTAAGAGGACTCAAACTTATACAACATTTAAACATAATTCCCAACAAAAATTCAATGAATTTCTTTAGTTGCATCCATGCAAATTTTGTCAAATGCCCAATAAATAATTTTCAAAGATAATACTAATATTGAACATCTATAAGATTCACAAAGTTGAACAATAAACTTGAGTAGCATGGTTCAACTGTAAGGTTAAGGTAGCTTTCTTTTGTAGCTCAACATTGGAATTCCAATCAACCATGTCTTCCAAGTCGTGAAACCATTATGTCACCATTACAAAGATAGATTAATTCACATGGTGGATGTACAGAGGTATCCAAATAGCTGATTACGATGCAAATAAACTTATTATCCCATCAATCAAAACTCGAAATTACCACAAATGTTTTTTCATCGGGCCAAGACTTGGGAAGTATTTAAATGTTAGATATTAACTTGCAAAAATCATTGCAAGCCAATCCAACCCTTTGACTTCATACTAAGGTATATAGCTTTCCTTCTTTCACAAGCACAAGCACATTTCAAACAACATCATTCGATAATGTAGGAAAGCAAGTGCATGCTAGCTTTCCTGCTTACACAAGCATAAGAGCATTTCAAACATCATTCCACTGTGTAGGAAATCTAGTGCGTGGTAGCTTTCCTTCTTGCACAAGCACATGGGAATTTTGAACTACATCATTCCACTATGAAAGAAAGATAACACATGCTAGCTTTCCTTTTTGCACAAGCACAAGTGCATTTCGAACATCATTTTGTTGTGGATCAAAGCTAGCACGTGGTAGTTTTATTTCTTACACAAGCAGAAGTGCATTTAAAATAACATCATTCAACTGTGGTGGAAATATAGCACATGTTATCTTTCCTTCTTACACAAACAAAAGCGCCTTTTGAACAACAACATTCATGCAGAGGAAAGATAATGAGTACTAGTTTTCCTTGTTGCAAAAGAAGAAGCGCATTTCAAACAAAATCATTCTACTACGGAGGGAAGTGTTAGTTTTCCTTCTTGCACAAGCCCAAGCGTATTTTGAACAACATCATTCTACTGTGGGGAAAAGATGGTGTGTTCTAGCTTTCCTTCTTACACAAGCACAAGTGCATTTCGAACAACAAAATTTCACTGTGGTGGAAAGTTAAGGCATGTTAATTTTCCTTCTTGCATACGCACAAATGCATTTCGAACATCATTACAATGTGAGGGAAAGATAGCGAGTGCTAGTTTTCCTTCTTTCACAAGCACAAGCACATTTCGACCAACAACATTCCATTACGGGAGAAAGCTATCACATGCTAGCTTTCCTTCTTGCACAAGCACAAGTGAATTTCAAACAACATGCCACTGTGGAGGAAAGCTAATGTGTGCTAGTATTCCTTCTTACACAAGTACAAGTGCATTTCAAACAACAACATTCTACTATAGAGGAAAGCTAGTGTGTGTTATCTTCCTTCATGCACAAGCACAATCGCATGTTGAACAACATAATTCCATTGTGGAGAAAATCTAGTGCATGATCACTTTCCATCTTGCACAAGCACAAGCACAAGCGCATTTCAAATAACATCATTCCATTGTGGAGGTGAGCTAATTTGTGCTAGAGTTTAATCTTGCACAAGGATAAGTGAACTTCAAACTGATTCCACTATGTAAGAAAGCTAGCACGTGTTAGTTTTCCATCTTACACAAGCACAAGCGCATTTCGAACATCTTTCCACTGTAGAGGAAATCTAACGTGATATCTTTCCTTCTTGCACAAAGACAAGAGCATTTTGAACATCATTCCACTTTGAGAAAAGGTAACGCATGCTATCTTTCAACACCATTCTACTTTGTTAGAAATCTAGTGCATGCTAGATTTTGTTCTTGCACAAACACAAGCGTATTTCCAGTAACATCATTCCACTATGGAGTAAAGCTAGTGTGTGATAGCTTTCATTTTTTCCCAAAAACAAGTGCATTTTGAACAACATCATTCCACGGTGGAGGAAAGCTAGCACGTGCTAGTTTTCCTTCTTGCACATGCACAAGCGTATTTCAAACAACAACATTTCATTGTGGAGGAAATCTAGCACGTGCTAGTTTTCCTTCTTGCACAAGCACAAGCGCATTTCAAACAACATTCCATTGTGGAGGAAAGCTAGAGTGTGTTATTTTCCCTTCTTGCACAAACACAAATGCATTTCGAACAACATTCCACTTTGGGGGAAAGCTACTGCACGCTAGGTTTCCTTCTTGCACAAGCACAAATGCATTTTGAACAACAACATACCACTGTGGAGGAAAGTTAGTGCATGCTAAGTTTCCTTTTTGCATAAGCACAAACACATTTCGAAAAACAACATTCCACTATGGAAGAAATCTAGCATGTGCTAGCTTTCTTTCTTACACAAACACAAGCACATTTCAAACAACATCATTCGACTGTGGAGGAAATCTAACACATGTTATATTTCCTTCTTGCACAACAACAAGCGCATTTCGATCAACATCATTCCATTGTGGAGGAAAGCTAGCGCATGTTAGGTTTCCTTCTTGCACAAGCAAAAGCACATTTCAAACATCATTCCACTATGGAGGAATTCTAGCACATGCTATATTTCCTTCTACACAAGCAAAAGTGCATTTCAAACAACATCATTCCACAGTGGAGGAAATCTAGCGCATGCTATATTTCCTTCTTGCACAAGCACAAACACATTTTGGACAACATCATTCCACTGTGGAGGAAATCTAGCACATGCTAGTTTTCCTTCTTTCATAAGCATAAGTGCATTTCATACAACATCATTACACTATGGAGGAAAGCTATCGCGTGCTAGCATTTCCTCTTTCACAAACACAAGCTCATCTTGAACAATATCATTCCACCATGTAGGAAAGCTAGCTCGTGCTAGCTTTCCCTCTTGCACAAGCACAAATGCATCTCAAACAACATCATTCCACAGTGGAGGAAAGCTAGCGTATGCTATCTTTCCCTCTTCCACAAGCACAAATGCAGCTCAAACAACATCATTCCACCGTGGGGGAAGGCTAGAGCATGCTAGATTTCCCTCTTGCACAAGCACAACCACATCTCAAACAACATCATTCCATTGTGGGAGAAAGCTAGCATGTGTTATTTTTCCCTCTTTGCATAAACACAAGCGCAAATGCATGTCGAACAACATCATCTCACCGTGGGGGGTGTTAGATTTCCCTCTTGCACAAGCACAAGCACATCTCAAACATCATCCCACCATGGGGGAAAGCTAGTGCATGCTCGCTTTCCCTCTTTCATCAGCACAAATGCATCTTGAATGCTAGCTTTCCCTCTTGCACAAGCACAAGCACATCTCGAACATCATCCCACCATGGGGGAAATCTAGCACATGCTATCTTTTCCTCTTGCACAAGCACAAATTCATCTCGAATGACATCATTCCACCCTGGGGGGAAGCTAGTGTGTGCTAGATTTCTCTCTTTCACAAGCACAAGCACATATTAAAAAACAACATACCACTATGGGGTAAAACTAATGCATGCTAGGTTTTCACCTTGCAGAAGCACAAGAACATATTGAACAATATCATTCCACCATGGGGGAAACCTAGCATGTGCTAGCTTTCCCTTTTGCACAAAAACAAATGCATCTCGAACAACATCATTCTAGCATGGAGGAAAGCTTGCACATGCTACCCTTCCCTCTTGCATAAGCACAAGTGCATCTCAAACAACATCATTCCACCATGGAGGAAAGCTAGTGCATGATAACTTTCCCTCTTGAACAAGCACAAGTGCATCTCGAACATCATTCCATCATGGTGTGCTTGGTGTGCTAGCTTTCCCTCTTGTACAAGCTCATCTCGAACAACATCATTAAATGTAGGTGAAATCTAGTATGTGCTAGTTTTCCCTCTTACACAAGCGCATCTCAAACATCATTCAACCATGGGGGGAAGCTAGAGCATGCTAGCTTTCCCTATTGTAAAAGCACACACGCAACTCAAACATCATTCCATCGTGAAGGAAATATAGTGCGTGATGGATTTCCCTCTTGCACAAGCACAAGCTCATCTCAAACAAGACCATTCCACCGTGGGCGTGCTAGCTTTCCCACTTGCACAAGCACAAGCGCATCGCGAACAACATGATTCCACTGTGGGGTAAAACTAGCGCATGCTAGGTTTCTGTCTTGCAAAAGCACAAGTGCATCTTGAACAACAACATTCCATCATGGGGGAAATCTTGCACATTCTACCCTTCCCTCTTTCACAAGCACAAGCGCATCTCGAACAACATCCTTCCACCATGGAGAAAAGCTAGTGCATGCTATTTTTCCCTTTTGCATAAGCACAAGCACATCTCAAACATCATTCCACCGTGGGGGACAGCTAGTGTGTGCTAGATTTCCCTCTTTCACAAGCTCATCTCAAACAACATCATTCAACATGGGGGAAAGCTAGCGCATGCTAGTTTTCCCTCTTACACAAGTGCATCTCAAACATCATTCCACCATGGGGGGGAGCTAGTGCATGTTAGATTTCCCTATTGCACAAACACAAGCACATATTGAACAAAATCATTCATCCTTGGGGGAAATCTAGTGTGTGCTAAATTTCCCTCTTGCAAAAGCACAAGCACATCTCAAACAACATCATTCCACCATGGGGAAAATCTAGCACATGCTAGCTTTCCCTCTTGCACAAACGCATCTCGAACAACATCATTCCACCATGGGGGAAAGCTAGCACGTGCTAGCTTTCCCTCTTGCACAAGCACACACGCATTTCGAACATAATTCCACCACGAAGGAAATCTAGTGTGTGTTGGTTTTCTCTCTTGCACAAGCACAAGCTCATCTCAAACAACATCATTCCATCATGGGCTTGCTAGCTTTCCCTCTTGCACAAGAAGAAGCGCATCTTGAACAACATCATCCCATTGTGGGGGAAAGCTAGTGTGTGCTAGCTTTCCCTCTTGCACAAGTGCATCTCAAACAACATCATTTCACCATGGGGGAAGCTAGTGCATGTTAGCTTTTCCTATTGCACAAGTGCATCTCAAACACCATCATTCCTCCATGAGAGAAAGTTAGTGAGTGTTAGTTTTCCCTTTTGCACAAGCACAAGCGCATCTCGAAAAACATCATTCCACCATGGGGGAAAACTAGTGTGTGCTAGATTTCACTCTTGCACAAGTAGGAGCACATCTCGAACAACATAATACCACCATGGGGAAAGCTATCACATTCTAGCTTTCCCTATTGGGCAAGTAGGAGCGCATCTCGAACAACATTATCCCATCTGTGGGGAAAGCTAACGCATTCTAGATTTCTCTCTTGCACAAGCAAAAGCGCATCTTGAACAATGTCATCCCATCATGGGGGGAATCTAGAGAACTCATCTCGGACAATATCATCCCACCACGGGGGAAAGCTAGCGTGTTCTATCTTTCCATGTGGCACAAGCACAAGCTCATCTCGGACAACATCATCCCACTATAGTGGAAAGCTATTGCATGCTAGTTTTCCTTTTTGCACAAGCACAAGCTCATCTCAAACAATGTCATCCCACCATCAGGGAAATCTAGTGCATGCTATCTTTCCCTCTTGCACAAGCACGAGCTCATCTCGGACATCATCCCACCTTGGGGGAATGCTAGTGCATTCTAGCTTCCTTATTAGACAAGAAGGAGCACATCTCAAACAACATCATCCCACATGTGAGGAAAGCTAGTGCGTGCTAGCTTTCCCTCTTGCACAAGCATGAGCGCATCTCGAACAATGTCATCCCACCATGGGGGAAAGCTAGTGAACTCATCTCGGACAACATCATCCCACCGTGGGGGAAAGCTAGTGTCTGCTAACATTCCCTCTTGCACAAGCACGATCTCATCTCGGACAACATCATCCCACTGTGGGGTAAAGCTAGTGTGTGCTAGCTTTCCCTCTTGCACAAGTGCAAGCTCATCTTGGACAACATCATCCCACTGTCAGGGAAAGCTAGCATGTGCTAGCTTTCCCTTTTGAACAAGCGTGAGCTCATCTCGGACATCATCCCACTGTTGGGGAAAGCTAGCACGTGCTAGATTTCCCTCTTGCACAAGTGCGAGCTCATCTCAGACCTTATCATCCCACCGTCAAGGAAAGCTAGTGCGTTCTATCTTTTCCTCTTGCACAAGCACAAGATCATCTCAGACAACTTCATCCCACCATCAGGGAAAGCTAGTGCGTGCTAGATTTTCCTCTTGCACAAGCACGAGCTCATCTCAGACAACATCATCTGACCCAAGGGAAATGCTAGCACGTCGCTATATTTCCCTCTTGCATAAGCACGAGTGCATCTCATACAACATCATCCCACCGTGGGGAAAATTTAGAGCATGCTAGTTTTCCCTCTTGCACAAGAATGAGCGCATCTTGGACAACATCATTCTTCCATGGGGGAAAGCTAGTGCGTGTTGGATTTCCCACTTGCACAAGTACAAGCTCATCTCAAACATAATTCCATCATGGGCGTGCTAGCTTTCCTTCTTGCACAAGCACAAATGCATCTTGAACAATATCATCCCACCGTGGGGGAAAGATAGCATGTGCTAGCTTTCCCTCTTGCACAAGCATAAGCGCATCTTGAACAACATCATCTCATCGTGGGGGAAAGCTAGCATGTGTTAGTTTTCCCTCTTGCACAAGTAGGAACACATCTCGAAAAACATCATCCCACCGTGGAGGAATTCTATTGTGTGTTAGTTTTCTCTCTTACACAAGTGCATCTCAAACAACATCATTCCTCCATGGGGGGAAGCTAACGCATGCTAGATTTCCCTATTGCACAAGCACAAGTGCATCTCGAACAACATCATTCCTCTATGGGGGAAAGCTAATGTGTTCTAGCTTTCCCTCTTTCACAAGCACAAGTGCATCTTGAACAACATCATTCCACCATGGGGGAAAGCTAGCACGTGCTAGCTTTCCCTCTTGCACAAGTAGGAACACATCTCAAACAAAATCATCATACCATGGGGGAAAGCTACCACATTCTAGCTTTCCCTCTTGTACAAGCAGGAGTGCATCTTGAACAACATCATCCCACTGGTGGGGAAATCTAGCATGTGCAAGCTTTCCCTCTTACACAAGAAGGAGTGCATCTCAAACAACATCATCCCACTATGAGGGAAAGCTAGCAAGTGTTAGATTTCCCTCTTGCACAAGCACTAGTGCATCTTGGACACCATCATACCACCATGGGGGAAATCTTGAACATGCTATCTTTCCCTCTTGCACCATATCAGACAACGTCATTCCATGTGGGGGAAATCTAGTACGTTCTAGCTTTCCCTCTTACACAAGCACGAGCTCATCTCAGACAACATCATCCCACCCTGGGGGAAAGCTAGCTCATGGGGCTAGCTTTCCCTCATGCACAAGCATGATCTAATCTCAAACAACATCATCCCACCATGGGGGAAAGCTAGCGCATACTAGATTTTCCACTTGCGCAAGCACAAGCTCATCTCGGAATACATCATCCCACCGTGGGGGAAAGCTCGTTTGTGCTAACTTTCCCTCTTGCACAAGTGCGAGCTCATCTTGAACAACATCATCCCACTGTGGGCTCTAGCTTTCCTTCTTGCACAAGCACGATCTCATCTCGGACAACAAAATCCCACCACGGGGGAAAGCTAGCACGTCTTAGCTTTCCCTCTTACGCAAGCATGAGCTCATCTTGGACAACATCATCCCACCATGGGGGAAAGCTAGTGCATGCTAGATTTCCCTCTTGTGCAAGCACAAGCTCATCTTGGACAACATCATCCCACCCTGGGGGAAAGCTAGCACATGCTTTCCCTCTTGCGCAAGTGCGAGCTCATCTTAGGCAACATCATCCCACTGTGGGGGAAAGCTAGTGCATGCAAGCTTTCCCTCTTACACAAGCCCAAGCTCATCTCGAACAACATCATCCCACCATGGCGAAAAGTTAGTGCATGTTAGCTTTCCCTCTTGCGCAAGCGCGATCTCATCTCAAACAACATCATCCCACCGAGGGGGAAAGCTAGCACGTGCTAAGTTTCCCTCTTGCGCAAGCGTGAGCTCATCTTGGACAACATCATCCCATAGTGGGGGAAATTTAGTGTGTGTTAGATTTCTCTCTTAAACAAGCACGAGCTCATCTCGGACAACATCATCCCACTGTGGGGCAAAGCTAGCTCGTGTTGCTAGATTTCCCTCTTAAACAAACCTGAACTCATCTCAAACAACATCATCCCACCATGGGGGGAAGCTAGAGTGTGCTAGATTTCCCTCTTGCACAAGCACGAGATCATCTTGGACAACATCATCCCACCATGGGGGAAAGCTAGCATGTGCTAGCTTTCCCTCTTGCACAAGCACGAGTTCATCTCCGACCACATCATCCCATCATGGGGGAAAACTAGTCTGTGCTAGATTTCCCTCTTGCACCAGCTCGAGCTCATCTCAAACAACATCATCCCAATGTGGGGGAAAGCTAGTGCATGCTAGCTTTCCCTCTAGTAGAAGCACAAGCTCATCTCGAACATAATTCCATCATGGGAGTGCTAGCTTTCCCTCTTGCACAAGCACAAATGCATCTTGAACAATATCATCCCACTGTGGGAGAAATCTAGCGTGTGCTAGCTTTCCCTCTTGCACAAGTAGGAGCGCATCTTGAACAACATCATCTCATCATGGGGGAAAGCTAGCATGTGTTAGATTTCCCTCTTGCACAAGTAGGAACACATCTCGAAAAAAATCATCCCACTGTGGAGGAAATCTAGTGTGTGCTAGTTTTCTCTCTTGCACAAATGCATCTCAAACAACATCATTCCAGCATGGGGGGAAGCTAATGCATGCCAGCTTTCCCTATTGCACAAGCACAAGTGCATCTCGAACAACATCATTCCTCTATGGGGGAAAGCTAGTGTGTTCTAGCTTTCCCTCTTGCACAAGCACATGCGCATCTCGAACAACATCATTCCACCATAGGGGAAAGCTAGAACGTGCTAGCTTTCCCTCTTGCACAAGCAAGAACACATCTCAAACAAAAT
This sequence comes from Picea sitchensis, assembly GCA_010110895.2. Taxonomy (NCBI): domain Eukaryota; kingdom Viridiplantae; phylum Streptophyta; class Pinopsida; order Pinales; family Pinaceae; genus Picea; species Picea sitchensis. The sequence goes on along the minus strand of SNQJ01S0073490.1, from coordinate 14,058 downwards.
CATCATATCGTGGGGGAAAGCTACCACATTCTAGATTTCCATCTTGTACAAGCAAGAGTCTATCTTGAACAACATCATCCCATTGGTGGGGAAAGCTAGCACGTTCAAGCTTTCCCTCTTGCACAAGTAGGAGTGCATCTCAGACAACATCATCCCACTATGGGGGAAAGCTAGCGAGTGTTAGCTTTCTCTCTTGCACAAGCATGAGTGCATCTTGGACAACATCATCCCACCATGGGGGAAAGCTTGCGCATGCTAGATTTCCCTCTTGCACAAGCACGAGCCCATCTTAGACAACATCATCCCACGTGGGGGAAAGCTAGCACGTGCTAGCTTTCCCTCTTACACAAGCACGAGCTCATCTCAGACAACATCATCCCACCTTGGGGGAAAGCTAGCCCATGGGCCTAGCTTTCCCTCTTGTACAAGCATGATCTAATCTCAAACAACATCATCCCACCATGGGGGAAAGATAGCGCATACTAGAGTTTCCACTTGTGAAAGCACAAGCTCATCTCAGAATACATCATCCCACTGTGGGGGAAAGCTCGTGTGTGCTAAATTTCCCTCTTTCACAAGTGCAAGCTCATCTTGAACAACATCATCCCACCGTGGGCTCTAGATTTCCTTCTTGCACAAGCACGAGCTCATCTCAGACAACAACATCCCACCACGGGGAAAGATAGCATGTGTTAGCTTTCCCTCTTACGCAAGCATGAGCTCATCTCGGACAACATCATCCCACCATGGAGGAAAGCTAGTGCATGCTATATTTCCCTCTTGTGCAAGCGCAATCTCATCTTGGACAACATCATCCCACCTTGGGGGAAAGCTAGCACGTGCTTTCCCTCTTGTGCAAGCACGATCTCATCTTAGGAAACATCATCCCACTGTGGGGGAAAGCTAGTGCATGCTAGCTTTCCCTCTTGCACATGCCTGAGCTCATCTCGAACAACATCATCCCACCGTGGGGAAAAGCTAGCACATGCTAGCTTTCCCTCTTGCACAAGCACAAGCTCATCTCGAACAACATCATCCCACTGAGGGGGAAAGCTAGCACATGCTAAATTTCCCTCTTACACAAGCATGAGCTCATCTTGGACAACATCATCCCACAGTGGGGGAAATTTAGTGTGTGCTAGCTTTCTCTCTTATGCAAGCACGAGCTCATCTTGGACAACATCATCCCACCGTGCGGGAAAGCTAGCTCGTGTTGCTAGCTTTCCCTCTTAAACAAGCCCGAGCTCATCTCGAATAACATCATCCCACCATGGGGGGAAGCTAGTGCATGCAATATTTCCCTCTTGCACAAGCACGATATCATCTCGGACAACATCATCCCACCATGGGGGAAAGCTAGATAGCACATGCTAGCTTTCCCTCTTGCACAAGCACAAGCTCATCTCGAACAACATCATCCCACCATGGGAAAAACTAGTCTGTGATGTCTTTCCCTCTTGCACAAGCCCGAGCTCATCTTGAACAACATCATCCCAACGTGGGGGAAAGGTAGTGCATGCTAGATTTCCCTCTTGCACAAGCTCGATCTCATCTCGAACAACAACATCCCATAGTGGGGGAAAGCTATTGCATGCTATCTTTCCCTCTTGCACAAGCACGAGCTCATCTTGGAAAAATAGGCTAGCTTTCCCTCTTACGTAAGCACGAGCTCATCTCAGACAACATCATCCCATGGTGGGGGAAAGCTAGTGTGTGCTAGCTTTCTCTCTTGCACAAGCCCAAGCTCATCTCGCAATATATCATCCCACCATGGGGCAAAGCTGGTGCACGTACTAGCTTTCCCTATTGCATAAGCATGAGCTCATCTCAGACAACATCATCCCATCGTGAGGGAAAGCTAATGCGTGTTAACTTTCCCTCTTGCACTAGCATGAGATCATCTCGGACAACATCATCCCAGCATGGGATAAATCTAGTGTGTGCTAGCTTTCCCTCTTGCATAAGCACAAGCTCATCTCGGACAACATCATCCCATTGTGGGGGAAAGCTAGCACATGCTAGCTTTCCCTCTTGCACGAGTACGTGCTCATCTCTAACAACATCATCCCACCATCAGGGAAATCTAGCATGCTCTAGCTTTCCCTCTTGCATAAGCATGAGCTCATCTCTAACAACATCATCCCACTATGGGGGAAAGTTAGTGCATCCCACCATGGGGAAAGCTAGCATGTGTTATTTTTCCCTCTTGCAAAAGCACGAGCTCATCTCGTACAACATCATCCCATTATGGTAGAAAGATAGCGCATGCTAGCTTTCCCTCAAGCACGAGCTCATCTTGGACAACAACATCCCACTGTGGGGGAAATCTATCACGTGATTTCCCTCTTATGCAAGCACGAACTTATCTCATGCAAATTCATCCCACTGTGGGGGAAAGCTAGTGCGTGCTAGTTTTCCCTCTTGCACAAGCCTGAGCTCATCTCGAACAACATCATCCCATCATGGGGAAAAGCTAATGCATTCTATCTTTCCCTCTTGCCCAAGCACGAGCTCATCTCGAACAACATCATCCCACCGTGGGGGAAAGCTATCACATGCTAAGTTTCCCTCATGTGCAAGCGTGAGCTCATCTTGGACAACATCATCCCACATTGGGGGAAAGTTAGCGTGTGCTAGATTTCTCTCTTGCGCAAGCATGATCTCATCTCAGACAACATCATCCCACTGTGGGGGAAAGCTAGCTCATGTTACTAGCTTTCCCTCTTAAACAAGCCCGAGCTCATCTCGAACAACATCATCCCACCATGGGGGGAAGCTAGTGCATGCAATATTTTCCTCTTGCACAAGCACGAGATCATCTCAGACAACATCATCCCACCATGGGGGAAAGCTAGCATGTGCTAGCTTTGCCTCTTGCACAAGCATGAGCTCATCTTGGACAACATCATCCCACCATGGGGGAAAACTAGTGTGTGCTAGTTTTCCCTCTTGCACAAGCCCGAGCTCATCTCGAACAACATCATCCCAACGTGGGGGAAAGCTAGTGCATGCTAGTTTTCCCTCTTGCACAAGCTTGAGCTCATCTTGAACAACAACATCCCACCGTGGGGGAAAGTTATCACATGCTATCTTTCCCTCTTGCACAAGAACAAGCTCATCTATGAAAAATGGGCTAGCTTTCCCTCTTATGCAAGCATGAGCTCATCTCGGACAACATCATCCCACAGTGGGGGAAAGCTAGTGCATGCTAGCTTTCCCTCTTGCACAAGCCCAAGCTCATCTCGCAATATATCATCCCATCATGGGGGAAGCTGGTGCACATGCTAGCTTTCCCTCCTGCATAAGCATGAGCTCATCTCAGACAACATCATCCCATCATGGGGGAAAGCTAATGCATGCTAGCTTTCCCTCTTGCACTAGCACGAGCTCATCTCGGACAACATCCCACCGTGGGGGAAAGGTAGTGTGTGCTAGCTTTCCCTCTTGCATAAGCACAAGTTCATCTCGGACAACATCATCCCACCTTGGGGGAAAGCTAGCATGTGCTAGCTTTCCCTCTTGCAAAATCACAAGCTCATCTCGAACAACATCATCCCACCATCGGGGAAAGATAGCACGTTCTAGCTTTCCCTCTTACATAAGCGTGAGCTCATCTCTAACAACATCATCCCACTATGGAGGAAAGTTAGTGCAACCCACCATGGGGAAAGCTAGCACATGCTAGTTTTCCCTCTTGCACAAGCTTGAGCTCATCTCATACAACATCATCCCATTATGGGGGAAAGCTAGCACATGCTATCTTTCCCTCAAGCACAAGCTCATCTTGGACAACATTATCCCACGTGGGGGAAATCTAGCATGTCCTAGCTTTCCCTCTTGCATAAGCATGAGCTCATCTCAGATAACATCATCCCACATGGGGGAAAGCTAGTGCCTGCTAGCTTTCCTTCTTGTGCAAGAACGAGCTCATCTGAGACAACATCATCCCACCATGGGGGAAAGATATCGCATGCTAGCTTTCCCTCAAGCATAAGCATGAGCTCATCTCAAACAACATCATCCCACCATGGGGGAAAGCTAGTGTACTAGCTTTCCCTCTTGCATAAGCACAATCTCATCTTGGACAACATCATCCCACCATGGGGGAAAGCTAGTGCATGCTAGCATTCCCTCTTTCACAAGCGTGAGCTCATCTCAGACAACATCATCTCACCATGGGGGAAATCTAGTGTGTTCTAGCTTTCCCTCTTGCACAAGAACGAGCTCATCTCGAACAACATCATCTGACCGTGGGGGAAATCTAGCGCGTGATATCTTTCCCTCTTGCACAAGCGCGAGCTCACCTTGAGCATCATCCCACCATAGAGGAAATCTAGCATGTGCTGGATTTCCCTCTTGCTCAAGCATGAGCTCATCTCAGACAACATCATCCCAACGTGGGGGAAAGCTAGCACGTGCTAGCTTTCCCTCTTGCACAGGAACGAGCTCATCTCGGACAACATCATCCCAACTTGGGGAAAGCTACTAGCTTTCCTCTTGCACAAGCACGATCCCATCACAGACAACATCATCCCACCCTAGGGGAAAGCTAAAACTTTCCCTCTTGCACAAGAACGATCTCATCTTGTACAACATCATCCCACCCAGGCGGAAAGCTAGCACATGCTAGCTTTCCCTCTTGCACAAGCACAAGTGCATCTCAGACAACATCATCCCACCGTGGGGGAAAGCTAGCGCATGCTAGCTTTACCTCTTGCACAAGCACGAGTGCATCTTAGAGAACATCATTCCACCGTGGGGGAAAGATACCATGTGCTAGATTTCCCTCTTGCACAAGCATGATCACATCTAGAACAACATCATTCCATTGTGGGGGAAACCTAGCGCGTGTTAGCTTTCCCTCTACATCAAGTTAGACTATGACTACATTCAACACTTAGAACAGTTGCACAAGTAAACAATACACACATGTACACAACGAAGATATTATGTAAAATCAGGCAGCCTCAACACAACCTAACACCCGAAGTATTGTTACGACATACAATAGTTTACAAGAGTGAGTAGCTGGTACAAGGAACCAAATGGTTCACAAGGACGTGTGTCTCAACATATATATACAATCAACCTGTAGTTGGGACTCCTCCCTTCGTCACAACTCTCGTCACAGACTTCATTGCACCTTCACCTCAAACTCTCATTCACTACTCATGTTCATCCATATACACTCTGCCCAAGTCACACCTCAATGACTTCATAAAAAGTGTTCATTAAGTCAACATTAAAATATAACACATTTAATGTATTTTTTCTGAGTTAGACTTAGAAAAAAAAGATTTAACCAACCAACTTGGCTAGTTTCATTGTCCCCCTCCATGTTAGGATGCCACCACATGGAAGAAAACCTTATGATTTACTCTTCTCTACGGATTGTACTTCGGAGTCCCATTGACTTACTGTTGTAGTCATTTGTAAGAAGGAGATTAATAAAATCATCTTATTAACCAAATTTTATGAGTTGACTTGCACAGATAATGTCATGCAATGCATCTCAACTAAGTTGCTAACATAAGAATTCCTCATTTGATGGTTATGTGCATTTGTTGTTTGCAAGTTCAAATTTTAAGTGCTCACCCCTGAACATTCATATATAATTTCTAACTATACTTTTCCAACCCTTCACTAGCTTATAAGGGGAACGAGAGGGACCTGTTGCATAATTGTTTGCACTAGCATCACAGGAAGAATTCCAAATTGCCAGAAAGACAAGATATCGCTTAACATTAAGAGCTAAAATGGAAATACATTTAGCATTGAAATAGAACTGCAATTTCAGGATTGAACTATATGTGATAACCTGTAAGAGGGAAGACTTGTGTATTTCGAAATGGAAACATGTTAGGAAACATTCCTTGCATGGGATATGATATTCCTAGAATCTGGCCTGTGTATCCTTGAACAATTAAATGACCAATATGACCATATCAGTGCATTAAATTCAAATAGCTCCATCCAAATAACATATATGACAAAGAAAGAATAAGCATCCCAACAATTCTATCATTTCAGACAAGTGCCAGTAGACCAACCCAAAATTTTCCATAATCAAGAATAAAATTAATCATTTTGATGGAATAAACTTTTTTCACATAGCCCATCCAGTTCCTAAATCTGAAAGGTTGATAAAAAAATGTATCTGAAATAGAACACACTCAAATAATGTTATTTGTCAAGATCATAGATAAGTAGGCACGTTTAGGACAGAAATTAACATAAAAAACAGTTACATGGGTTAAACAAAAAGAATTAAACCCAAATTGTGGTTCATGCTAAACAATACTTGGCATCAGCTGTTGTCAGAAAATGTTGGCTTCCTGGAAGACATATTACAAGTTCCATCTCAAAGCACTAAGTCTGCCTTTTGAGACATTGATATCAGATTTGCTAGATATGAGCATAGAATCACACCCATTATCTTTGATAGTTCTGAAACTCCACATATTGATCGTTATTTATCAAAAATATTGTAGAAAAGGTAAAATGAATAGTAGTCCCATTAGCAATAGCCAATCTGAGATCATTTTAGTGATTCAGAACTCCAAGATAAAGTGGGACATCGTATCAACAAATATGGAATCTTTGTCTCGTTTCGTGTGTCATGAACTACACCTTCTCATAAATAAGGATAGTAGCCTTTATTCAAATATTTGAAATATAATTCCTTCTGAATAGTTGAGGCTCACATTTACTCTTGCAATCATCAAAACTCCCACAAAAGGAGCTAAGCGAGTATATAAGAACCCTTAAGCCAACCACTTTTGGATTAGGTCACAACAATATCAAAGGACAAAAGCAACAGGATTGGGTCAAGCACACTTGCAGCCCAAATAGCATCCCCTCTCTCAAAATATTTTTTGAAGAATTTCTGAAATGTTGGGGTCCAAAATTTCAGGGTTTTGAAGATACACATCATGAGCTACTGACAGCCCTTCGAAAGGAAAGCCTTCTTAGCCTTTTTGAAGGTAATGAATAGATTGATGATGATGAGGTTTTCCTCAAGGAAGAAAGCTTCCAGGCATTAAGGGAGAGAGTTGAAGAAGAAAATACCCTGGTGCAGCCTTATACCACTGTTGAAAAGGCTAACCATAATGGTGGTGCTGTCCTAGAAGACTCTAAGCATTTTCAAGTTGATCCTTCAGACGATGGTAATGAGTTTTCTACCCAGAAGGAAATGAATGAGGATGTTGCAGATTTGAAGATTTGTAACATTGTTCCTACTATCCCAGAGGATGATGATGTTACATAATTGGATTTTTGTAAGGAGTGTGAGGAAGATGATAACATACTCGTTGGTGGTTTTAATGGTCTCAAAGCAATGTCAACAGAACAAGTTTCTATTTTCTTAAAGAGAAATTCCATGCTCCATTGGTTGAAGATGATGAAAGGGGGATTCTGGATCATATTTCTGGTAAAGTGTTTGATGATGGACCAAACCTTAGGACAGGGTTATAGTCTGCAGATTTAACTTTATTCGATGATGAAATTATTATTGCCCAAGAAGCTCAACAGATCCTGAACGTGGATTGCAGTCCTAAGGTAAAGAAAAGAGGGGATTCTATTGTTGACCTAGGTTGAGCAATATCACATTTCTATCCTTTTACATCTGGGCATGAAAGTGAAACACATGAAGATGACAGGGGACGTGATCATGAAGTGAAACCTGATTTTGAGCCATCACCATATAATTTCGAAGACTTTGTTCTGTTCAACTCAAGAAGAGGCCCCTTCCTCATTTCTTTTGATGAAGACCCTCAATATGATAATAATGGTAAAAATTAAGATGACAATGCTAATATTATAGATCGAGAAGAAAAATACCCCAACAACCCTGATATACACTTAGATCTAGGTTCATTCTTTGGCAGGCGCAGTCACAACTTTGATTCCATAAAAAACAATGTTGAAGAGCCCAACAAATATGACAGAACACGCCAAGAATTACTGTGTGGGTATGAACCTTTTGTTGATGAAACCCATTGTTTGTCACTACAACAACAAAAGTATAAAAGTAATTTTGGAGATCCTCTATTAGAGGATGAATATGATGACAATACCAATAGTGTGTAGGCCTGAAAATAGCAGAGGGGTAAGCCGATGATGAAGCATGTGTTGAAAAATTTATAGAAGGATCAAATGGGGTTGAGACATATGTTAAATGGATATTTTTTGATGAATTCCCTCCAGCAAAAAAGTAATCTAATAGCGTCCTTAGCGTCCTTGAGAGTGAACATAATGGAAATGTTGATAGTTTGGGTTGGCATTTAGAGATGGATCTTGACCGAAGTGAGACCTGGCTGGATGGTTTCGATGACCTCTTTGTTGAAGATCCCTCCAATAAAAGGGACATCGATGGATTTGAGGAGATAAAAAATGAATTTTTTGGGGGGGTTATTGATAGATGCCTTGAGGGTTCCAGCATCCTCAGCTCTGTTGAAGAGGTTGTTGCAATTCCAAATTCTGAACGGTTTTTTGCTGCCAACACTGATGCAGATAAGGAGCTTTTTGATACACGACACAACCATACCAGAAGAGATACTGAATAGGCTGCTTCTAATGAACAATAAGGACATAACTTGTTTGCTCGCAATGTTGGTTGTTTAATTTCAAATACCCATATTAATGACAACAATGGAAAGGTTTGGGAATGGTTGATAAAGTGAGAGGACACTTCATGGTCCAGCTATAATGACAACATCCCCATCCAAAGAGGCATGAAGAACACATATGAAAGTCAGCACCAGGATGAATTTCAAATGCCCGGGTTTGTTTTAGACTCAACAGTGATGGGTAAGACAACCTACCAACACTCAAACTTCGATATTTCTCTGTTTTCTATGGAAATCGAGCACATGGGTAAGAAATATTGCATTGATGGAGTTTTAAAGGTTTGGTGGTTCTAGGATTCTTATGCACTCCCGTGAGCAGCACACGACCCCAACTAGGAGCCAGATGTTAACAACAATTTTGTATGAGACAAAATGAGCATTATTTGCAAGCAAATCATGAGAGGCACAACCCTGGGCTACTGTTGCAAAGGGAAGTGAATACTAGAAGAAAGAGTGGGTCCTTTCCACAAGTAGTGATTTGTCAAGAATCAGAGGGTTGGGTCAGTAGTTTTGTAAGGTGCAAGGCTATCCCTAAGAATCAAAATTAAAAGGGAAAAATAGGGTACATTTGGTAGACAACAACTCTGCAACAACCATTGAGATGGCATTGAGGAACTGATCTAAAGAGTTTCTTTAGCCAAAGAACCTACAGGTTAAATTCATTCTTCATCATCAAGTAAAATCTCAGAAATGTGGCCTAAAACCTTGCACCCTTGTCTTGAGCTGTTTATGACTAGTAAAATGTCCAAATTTTGAGAGCTGAAGATGAGAAGGGATTATTTTTTGATGGATTTGCCATGAAAACACACAGCAGACCTAAAGAATACTTGTCTAGATTATAGAATGAGCTTGTATGTTAGGTCTGGTGATTCTCTTGACATATCCCCACAAGATGGAGAAGCCACGGAGGGTGATGCAGTTGTTTATAATATGTATGACTGATATTTTTTCACTATATGCATCAAGACTATTACAAGTGTTATTAATGAAGATAAACTAACTGTTAAATCTCTTCTTCATGCTAGTGGTTAGCAAATTAAGGAGTCAAATAGCAGCAAAACATGTGGTGTAATATTGGAGATAACATTAAAATGACTAGTCTTGAAAGTGCAGTCTTAAGATCACAAACGTATCAATATTTTCTCCAGCCAAGGTTTGAAGCTTATCATGGTCATATTTCAACATTAAAGAGGGGGAAGGGGTGACATAAATTTGCCTTGAACACCTTCTAGGACAGTGACAAATTCTGGTAAACATCTATTAAACAGTGAATCGCCGCAGAGAAGCACATTAATTATAAGGTCACATTAGCAAAGGAAGGAAATATCAGCAAGTGATGGTGGGTTGATAGTGTATAATCAATTTCACATTAGTAGATTAAAACAATAGCTCACTCAAGACAAGAAGAGCTCACTCAAAGACGTCCTTGTTAGAAAGAATAGGTGTGCTCGTTTAACCATAGACAATATAACAATATTGTCACCCAACCATAGGCCGAAGCCACCACCGAGCTCCTTAACCTTGACAGAGAATAATTCTGGGAGTAAACCCTAGGCCTAATATCCAATCAAGGAAGTGCATCAATCTCCATAGTTAGCATACCAAGCAGAAAGTCCAAACCATAACCAATAGAAAGTCCAAGCCTAAAATGAGAATACAGATTGCAGTAGCTATAGCTGCAGCTACTCTCCAGACTTGTGCACTTACTCAGTTTCTGCAGTGTGCACTCTTACATTTTTGAAGTTGCGAGTTGTGTGTGTCAAATGATATCTAGCGTCCTATATTTATACTACTCCTCAGCTATCTGGGCTGACTTCTCATTCTGGAGGCTAAAATCTCAATATTAAATATTTCCTTTAGCTGACTTGTCTTCTAGGGTTATGTCCAATGCTTTAGGGTTTCTTCTACTTCCTAGAATATTTTATTCTTGTCAAGGTTACACATGGAGGTTAATACCTCCTGCAGCTACCATAATATCAACACTCCCTCTTAGTTAGGGAGGTATTGAAGGCAATGGTCTTGAGCACACACATACCATTCAACCGGTAGAATCATCATAGCCATACAGGCTATCTCATGATTAGATCACGATCACCATCATCACTATCAGTATCATATGATAGCATCAAATGCATCATCTCTCAAAGCCATACTCCATCTGAGTAATCATGCATGATGCTGAATAAGTCACTCAATCCACAGAGTGATACAAGAACCATTCTTCTAATCCGGACATATGTCCTAGAAGAATAACTATTCCAACAGATGTTGGAAACCACGCCATGGGCTACAAGGACTATTCTTCTAATCCAAAAATACGTCCTAGAAGAATAAATGTCCTGGACCATTTTCCATATAGAGAATGTCTTTCCATCAATACACTGACTATCCATCTGGCTGATAATCATTTGCAACACTATTGATAGTCTACATGGCAATCAGAATAATGTCATTCAATAGAACACAACTATGTCTATCCATAGTAGGACACAACCACACCAAGTTTCACACGACTACTTAATCAGTGAAACATAGTCACATCCAGTGGAAGGCATCCACCATAGTAGCATACATCTACTGTCCAGAGACATACAGTCTCCATGGCAATCATATCATCTAATATCAACCTGCATAGAAACAATATCATGATATAAATTGAGTCATTTGGGCCATTCTTCCACTCACATCTACGAGATCTGGAAGAGCATCCACCCTCAGAAAGTAAAACATTGGCCATGGGCTATCTGGACTATTCTTCTCAAGCATAAAAGAATAATTGTCCCTGATTTTTGAGCCTCGACCATTCACCTAACTGGGACATTCCTCCGGCACTAATCATAGTGCAACCTGGAGAGAATGAGTTTTCTCTACAGAATGCCTGTCCCTGATTGTTGAACCTAGACCATTAACCTAACTGGGCCATTCCTCCAACACTAAACATAGTGTAACCTAGAGATAATGAGTCTTCTCTAGGGAATGATTGTCCTGCACCAACCTCCAAAATAGGCCATTCTTCAAAACTACTCACAACTGTGAACTTTGAAAGAATGACTACTTAGCAAGGCAAACCATTCTACTTAACCACTACTGAGAGTGACTTCCAAGAAGAATGACTGTCCTAGACCATTCCCCCACACTGGCCACAAGGGGAATCATTGTCTATGGTAAATCAACAATCTATCGAACCATTTTCATTACAAAAATGATTGTTCGATATGGACCATTTTCTGAACTAGAAAATGCTTGTCCATCAAAAATCTCAAACCATTTTCCAAACTGGAAAGGAACTGCTCATCCCGGACCATTTCTTGAACTGGAAAATGATTGTCCATAAATAAATAACACATCAATGCTCCCTCCCAACCTGGGAGAAATCTCTTCCTTTTTCCAATAAAGAAGTCGTCTCCACGAGCCCCATCTTGTTTCTTAAGTATGCAAACTTTTCATCTTGAACAAAGGCTTTATTAAAATATCTGCTATATGATCATCGGTGGAGATATACTGAAGAATCACTTCTCGCTTCTGGATTTTTATCATGGAGAATATAATGCTTGATCTCAATGTACTTTGGTCTGTCATGGAACACTGGTTTTCTTTGAAGGTTTTCGCATAGCTCTGATCATTACAATATATCATGGTTGAAATTAGTGCTTTTGTTTCCTACTAGCTCATGACATCATGGCAAAGCTCAAACTGAAACATATCCACATAGCACTTCTTCTATCATCATGAGAGTTTGTCATGGATTAGCAATCCATCATCTTTGAATTATGAGTAATCATTCTAATACACTATCTCTGTCATAGAAAGTTTTCACCATGCTTTTGATGTGCATGAGAGTCTCTGCATACATGGGTCTCTTTATGGTATACCTGAAAACCTTGAGATTTCTTTACATAAGCTTCTTCCTCAAATTCTCTATTGGGAGAACAGTCTTTTACAACCAAGTGATGTAAACTTCAATCCATGGATATTGCAAGAAATATAATAGCTCAGATAGAGGTGTATCTGGTTTACGGGAACAAGTTGTTATCATAATCTTCTCCTCCTTCTGGAAGAACCTCTAGTTCTAAATCTCGCAATTCTTCCATTCATAACCCTTTTTCACAATTTCTTACATATACTGTTCTTCATCATAACTTCCATTTCTTTTGCTTGATTGCTTCTAGTGGGTTCAAACCAAGCTGGTAGTCTTGTGGTTCTCGGTATAATAACTGGTTGTTCTAGCTTTTCTTTCTCTCTTGGAATCTTCATGTTCTTCCTCATGTTTCTCTTTAGCTCTCGGTTCCATGGATTTTTCTATAGATTCCATGCCCTGAAGATTCCAACTTATTCCTTTCATCATAGGATCATGGATGTAGATGGAAAACCAGGGATACTTTAAGGCTTCTTTTCGAAGAAGACTTCTTCTAAAGTCAAACTGAACACATGCTACTTTTCATGGTTGTTACTTTCAATGGGAACATGGATAGATACTTCATAATCCTCAATGGATCATATTATTTAGGATTATCTCCCTCCTAATCCTTGCTTCATGCATGAATTCATGCTCTTCTTTAGGAATTTTGTAATCATCTCCCTCCATCTAAGATAGTCCATGCTTTTGCCTGCATTTTTATTTCCTTTTGCAAGGTGACAGAAGTCTTTTTCTAATTTCCTCTGTTTTGAATTATTCTAGGTCTCTTCATGTTTGATTTTGATTTTGGCTTATCTGGCAGTTGTTACTTATATAATAGCTTCCACAATAATTGTTACCAAAGAGTTGTCAAAGTACTTCATCTTTTCATGTGTATTGCTTTGACTTGTAGTCATGGTAATAGAAATCCTTATCTTATTATTCTTCCATAGGTATTATTTCACTTGAACATCTTATCTTCTAAGAAATATATATGCAAGATATGTACAAAAACTATGTAAACATGGTATGTACAAGAACTATGAAGAATATTGTTACCTTGTTTTAGAAGAAGAAGTTTGTTTTATCCTGCTTGGCCTTCTTTGAGGGTTCCCTTTCTTTGGCAACTGATGCTTCGTGTGTTTCCTTCCTTTTTTTTAACTCAGGACAATGATTCTTGTAGTGACCAGATTTTTGATAGTTGAAGCATTGTATTTTTGACATATCTTTCTCTTGATTTGGTTTCTTCCTTGAGTCAAACTTCTTCTTATTCCTGAATTTCTTGAACTTTGTTGTGTAGGCTTGATCATCATCTTTCCTTTGAAATTTCTCTTTTGCACTAATCCTTGATTCTTCTTATGCACAACAAGCCCAAAGTTATTCAAATGTGGGATACTCCTTCCTTGTGTTCATGCTTGCAGAAAATGCATCCCATGTCTTGGGAAGACCATTGAGTACTATATTTACCAGTTCCTTCTCTGAAATGAATTCTTTAATATCTTGTAGTTGATCTCTTAACTGAGATATTTTCACAAA
>SNQJ01S0073489.1:47940-82799 GCA_010110895.2 Picea sitchensis | reverse complement strand
ATTTGTTTTTACTTACATTGTTATAAGTAATACAATGTACATATGTTTGATTTAGTTAAGTGTGCATAGTGGTAAGTGTGATAGAATTCACTTATTATATGTTTATCATTATGTATATATTATGATGTGTGGAGTTAAGAACAAGTGCGTGTGATTCTGATAAGAGGACAAAGTTTAAAATAAATTGCCTTTACATCTTCTCTTCATCTTTCTCTCACTTCACATTTTTTCTTATTTCAATTTCATCACTCTCCCCTCTTTCTTTCTTGGGTGTATCTTTTCTTGAGGACAACTCTCTAAAGAGTGTTTCTTTGAAGTCTTTACATTACATATTTTTGTCTTTATAAGGGGTGATTAGGCATTTGGTGGATTTGCTCTTAAAACTAGTAAATTCCACTTCAGGTCAGCATCACATATACTCGAGGGTTTGATTAACCTCATTCAACTGACTGATTTGAATGACAGTTTGGGTAAATTCCACATTTACTTTTAGGTTTCCTTGTTTGTCTTTTAAGCTAGTTTTCTTTAATTTTGTTTTTCCATAGTTTAAATTCCCTTTTATTTTTGTAGTTTGATTTTACCTCTAGTTGTGATTTCTTCCATTTTTGAAGTGTGTTTGTCAGCTTTAGAATAGCCTAGACTAGGCTCCAATCTTGCATTTCCTATGCTTGCACCTCTAAGTCTATGACGCCCCGGTTGATAAATAAATGTGGGAAAAATTAGTAGCTCAACATTTTGGCGTCGTTGTCGGGGAGGGGCTAAAGGGATTTGAGCATAGGTAGGTTTCTTTTAAATTACACATCTTGGTAGAGGAGAAACAGTAAGATGATAGGTAAGAACCTGCGTGACCACTATTGTGAGCTTTCTCAAAACCTTGACTGTTGCTTTCTTGCAAAAGTGTTTAGCTTCCTGCAAGTGTGTTTATTTTCCTTGAAGCGTGATTTTCTTTTTTGCAAGAGTGTTTCTTTTATGCAAGTTTGATTTCTTTCCTGCAAGTAAGTTTCTTTTCATGCAAGTGTGGTGTGTTTTTCAATTCTGCAATTAGGTTGATTTCATTCATTCTAAATTTATTTTTTCTTTCAATTATTCCTTTTGGGTGCTGTAAGAACCCCTATACACTAATCCATGTGTACAACAGGGATTAGAAACCAGCAAAGAAGTATTCAAGGGTTCTCGAGAGTTCATTGAGAAAAGGAGGAAATGTTACTCCAAAAACTTTATCAAATCCTAGCAGTAGCTGGGATCTTTGCATTTCAGGAAGAGAAAATCTTGAAAGCAGTCAAGAAAATACCTAAACTCTAGGAAGTGATAGACAACCAAAATTTCCATGAGCCACATCTAGAATTTCTCCCTGATCATCCTCGCCAATTTGCAAAGGATATTGGACAACCATTGACTACATCCGATGGAGAACAGACAGTAGAACCTGAGACCAAAGAATTTCCACCATGCCCATTGTCAGATCCTTTATGCATTCAAGAATTTGATCAAGAAGATCAATATGGAATTGCAGAGGAGGACATAAAGAGTGGTTCAAATGAGGAAGTGAACCAAGGATATCATGATTATATTGAACATTGGTTCCAGATGACCATCGGATTGAAACAACACCACTCTTTTCTTCAACAACTCTTCGCATCATATCATTCAAAACTTTTGGTTCCTCATGTTCTAGTATTTATTAAAGTATATTGTTCAAACCTGAACGTGAGTATATTTGTAATCTTGTTACATACATGTTTGCATTGGAAATATGCATATACTTGAAAAGGGTTGATTTTTTTTTATGTAAGGTAGGATAGAGAATAGGTGAATAAATTTTGCATATAGTTTGGTGCGATGTTGTTTTTAATATGTTTTCAGCTGATAGATATTTTTCAAAGTTTTCTACATAAATGAGGCTATGATGATTTGTTGGAGTTTTGCAGGTATCCTCTTTTCGGTTGGATTGGGAGAACATCTTCATAACTTATTCAGGGAAGTAATTGCATTTCTTTTGGTTCTTTTGTTTCATTAAAAATATCATTTATTCTAATAATTTATTACCTAAAACAGTTTTGGAATGACTGAATATCTTTTTCTACTACTTCCTTAAAATTTGTTTTTCTTTTAAGATCGTTCTCTGACCTTTATTAGTTTTGCTCTACTATTTTTCTGAATTTTTTTATAGTTTAGGAAATTATTAATAATGCAAAACTAAAAATAAAGGAGTTCAATTATCAAACCCAAGACCTCTTGACATAACCAATCATTTTCAATTCTGTTAGATATTTCTTTTCCCTTCTTTATAACAAAATTTTAGATCATTTATTATAGCAGTAACTCATATCCATGTCTTTGATTATACTATGGGATTACATAAAGTTAAAATTCCATATTATGAGGCCCATTGGGAGCTAGTACAACTTGATCTTATCTCAAATTTTGTCAGTAGAGAATCTTTATTAAATAGTAGCAAGAGAGTGCATGATGTTTCTACCCATGGGAACACTACCATAATTATATGGAGAAGATGAATCTGGAGACTAGAGGCACCTTTAGGTCATTCTCTCATGGCCTCATCCACCAGACATTATGTAAGTTTGACCATGATATGTCTTTGGACTAATCTCAATACATAAGTCTATTTTTCATGCAAACAATCCTTTATGGGAAATTTGTAGAATATCCTCCAACCCAATACCATCCCATCCCATAAAAAGGTTTTCAAAGATGCTCCCCCATTCACCCGTGTGAATGTAATATATAAATTTATATTAAGGTTAAAGTTTGGGACAAGAGCCTTTGATGGAAAATGGGTGTAAATGGCTAACTCGTCGGGATGTTGAATAGGTCTGCTGGCAGCGGGTACTGACCTATGGTATGACTAGGCAAACCCATCAGGGTAGTGAACATGCTCATGGGAAATGGGGCATTCTGTTTGAGGAGGATATTTCTTAGATGTCAAGATTACCCCATCGGAGTACTGAACATACTTGTTGGCAATGGATTCTGATTTTGATATGCCTAATCTATATTTGTTTGTATGAATGATATACTTGTGTAAATCATTAATAAGAAGCATGCAGGGTTGAACTAAAGTTTAAAGAAAATCTATTTATTCACCATTTGAGAATAACCCTAAGTTGAGCTTAAGACCCTATCATCTAATTCATACTATATCTAAGATGTACTATCTTAAGAGTGGGACCATGGTCTTAGAAGCTTAATATACTCAATTGTGAAATTTATCTTTATTACTTGAATGACTGTAAATATTTTCAGAGTGAAAAGGTTGACCGGTTTCCTATGGGGTTTTCATTTGTTGAGACTGCTAATACTCTTTTATCTTCCTTCATAAAGGAGAAGAACAAAATCCCTACTCTAATTTATACAGGGCTCTCTGAACATAAGTGTTGCTAATCTTTTGATGAATTTTGTTTAATCAAGGAAATATAAATATTTGCTATAGAACGGAAAAGTTGATTATAAATTTGTGTGGGTTATGCTTGAATTATCTCAGTTAGTCATATAGGGGAAACATTCATAAGTGATCTTCGAAAATGTTCAAATATAAATTGTCAAAATGTGATAGTGGATTCACTTCATGTTATGATCAGTTTATTATACGATCTTATGATTTTCTCTCTGTGTGGTCAGGCTTAACAATCATGGACTTTGTGCCCACAATGCATTAGCATCTCTCAAATTTCTGTTCTTAGCAACTCTCGGATTGGTATCAACAAAAGTTGGCAACAATTATTTTCTTGTAGCCGCATGCCACTCAGTCTTAAGCAGTTTGCATGAGGACATCCAAACTCTTGGGTTTGGGGGAGATATCTAGATCCATTCTATATCATCAGAGTCTCTCTTCACCATCTCCAGCATCTTTATTTCATCTCATCCATATTTTTTTCTGGATCTAGCAGATCAGCTTCCGTTCTCTTCAATTCTCATCATCTTTTGTGCAACTCTTATCAGCTTCATTATCTTCAGCAATCCTCAATTTTTCTCCACCTCATCTTCATCTTTCAGCGGTCCACATATCTTTCATCTTGTTCTGCATGGTTTCCACTTCAACGTGCATCAAAATTCAAAGAATGGGTAACCTGAGGTAAAACATATATAAATCTCTTTAATTTACTAAGAATTTGGAAAACATGATGCATAACCACTATCACTTATTCCACACACCACTACCACTTAGAAAGTACCATCACAACTACTCACCCTGCGATAACCCATCCTTTGTGTGTCCTCCATTTTCATGATAATTTTGTTTCTCTTTTTTAAATCAATCTATGACAGTATAATCAATTTCTAGAGTGTCACTCCACAAGAGCCAACACCTACACAAAAAGAACAAAGTCACATAAATATACAAGTAGAGTATCATAAGTTCTTCACCTTGTTTGCATGAGGACATGCAAATCCTTGGGTTTGGGGGTGTTTTGAGCTCCATTTTTTCCATGCTTTCTTCCATATAAATACATTCATCATTTTACCTTTTTCTTGCATTTCACCAATAATGTATGTGCAAATTCACCATAAACCTCCAATATCCATTGTCATTCGTGATGTGGTTAATACATAGTTTTTTTTCCATATTTTTAGTTATTAAAATATGATTATATCATGTTTTACTAATGACAGTTGATAAAGTGTGATTTGCATGATCAACATTCCCGTACCATTACTATGGTTCAACATTCTGCACCAATATAGCTATTCTCATACCTGATATTATAGCTTGTCATATTGGCACTTATAGAAGGAAATCAAGAACATGGGTTTTTTCCAAAACAATGTTGGCATGCTGACATGTGTGTCAGAATTCACCCAGATCGCACGTGTGAACCTCCATCTCAGGGGGAATGATTCTGCACAAATTAGCAAGAATCTCAAACTGCTAACTTGCACCTCAATTTTCGTGCAAATGGTATCAGATCCAAAACTTCTATGATATGGGTTTTGTTTAGAAGGTGGAAAATTGAGTAAGGCACATGAATGTTTTCAAAATTAGAATTGGTTTGGAAGATATGGGTGGGGGCCTAACTCGAATCTGCCTAGATTGGTGAAAAACCCAGAATTTGAGATTTTTTTCCAAAAATTGTGAAATTTGAAATCTGAGTTTGGGATTTGATTTTATATCTTCTCAGTGGAAATGATGTATAAATATAAGCTCATAGAGCATGGGAATGGGAAAAAAATGATTTTTATTATCATTGTTTAAACTGGTTATTGTAATAGAGCTAAGCATCCATTTGTAAGCAAAGGATGGAGTTTATTTAATGAAGACTTGATTGTTGAAGAGTTTAGCAAGCTCTCGGTTCTGATCTCATTTGGGCAGCTTTACTTAGATTGAGAAGGTCCCCTTAATATGGTAATGATTTTCCCTTCTCTTCATTAGTTTAATTTATGTTTTTGTTTAGTGATTAAAGAGATTTATTTTTAAATTCGCAATTCATTTCTTGTAGACTAGTTTTTAATTCATTGTGTTGAACTAAGAAATTTCCCTCAAGATTGATGCACCCATACTATCTCATTCTTTTCTACATTCTCTATTCATGATTCTACATCATTCTTTACTTTTCACAATACACTATTTTCATATTTGCAAACAGTCTCATTCCAACACTTCATGCATTCCAGGACTTCACACAGTTTGACTTATTTTCCTGTGTTGCATGCTCATTTTCACCTACACACAAACATAAAATAAAATAAAACCTTTTCATTCTACGTATCAACGAAGTAAACTTTAAGTCTCACAGTCTTCCATTCACACTCCAAACATATTCTTTATTTTCATCACATCAACATGGCTTTGATCCAATATATCTCTTTACATGCACTATTGTATATAAGCTTAATAGAACATATAGGTTTGGGCAACGTTTTAGAGACTCCAAGTGTGTGTTTGAATGAAGATGCATGTGTATATATCTCTTAATGCATGGTTTTCTTATTCCATATGTGTGTATATATATTCTTGTGTGTGGTTGTTCCTATGAGTGATTTATTTCAACTTATATGTATTTCTTTGTGCATGAATTATTCCAGTCCCGTGGATGTTCCATTCCATTATTTGTTTTTACTAACTTTGTTATAAGTAATACAATGTACATATATTTGATTTAGTTAAGTGTGCATAGTGGTAAGTGTGATAGAATTCACTTATTATATGTTTATCATTATGTATATATTATGATGTGTGGAGTTAAGAGCAAGTGCATGTGATTTTGATAAGAGGACAAAGTTTAAAATAAATTGCCTTTACATCTTCTCTTCATCTTTCTCTCGCTTCACATTTTTTCTTATTTAAATTTCATCACTTTCCCCTCTTTCTTTATTGGGTGTATCTTTTCTTGAGGACAACTCTCTAAAGAGTGTTTCTTTGAAGTCTTTACATTACATCTTTTTGTCTTTATAAGGGGTGATTAGGCATTTGGTGGATTTTCTCTTAAAACTAGTAAATTCCACTTTAGGTCAGTAACACACATACATGAGGGTTTGAGTTACCTCATCTAGATGACTGATTTGAATGATAGTTTGGGTAAATTCCACATTTACTTGTAGGTTTCCTTGCTTGTCTTTTAAGGTAGTTTTCTTTAATTTGTTTTTTCCATAGTTTAAATTCCCTTTTATTTATGTAGTTTGATTTTACCTCTAGTTGTTCTTTCTTCCATTTTTGAAGTGTGTTTTTTGGCTTTATAATAGGCTAGTTTAGTCTCTAATCCTGCATTTCATGTGCTTGCACCTCTAAGTCTACGACCCCCTGGTTCATAATTAAATGTGGGAAAAATTAGTGCATATATTTAGCTCAACAGTAAGCTTGAAAAATCAAGTTTGGTTTAGCTAGCCACTAGAACCAAAAGGAGAATCCATGATATGTTTAGAGGTTGTTCCATAAGTCTTAATGGTGTGAATACTAAAGTTGATCTAAATATTATACCATTGGGATATTGTGATATTCTAATTGGAATGGATTGGTTGGACAAGCATCATGTTGTCCTAGCTTTTCATAACAAGATATTTGCATGTCTTTATGAAGAAGGAAAACAAATCACTATGAAAGGAGTTCCAAGACCCATATCTATATGGGAGATTGCATCTTTAAAGATGAAGAGATGTTTCAAAAAAGGATGTCAATTGTATGCAGCCCATGTGGAGGAGCCAGAAAATACAAAGGGGCCAAGCCTTGAAGAATTTTCAGTACTACAAGAATTTGAAGATGTATTCCAAGAAATACCAGGGTTTCCACCAAAGAGGGAGATAGATTTCTCTATTTATTTAGTTCCAGAAGATTCCTCGGTATCAAAAACACCTTATCGAATGGGTACACCAGAATTAAAAGAACTAAAAATTCAGTTCGAAGAATTATTGAAGAAAGGGTACATGAGTCCAAGTGTTTCACCTTGGGGAGCACTAGTATTCTTTGTCAAAAAGAAGGATGGAACTTTGAGGTTGTGTATTGAATTTCGACAACTGATTAAATCCACTATGAAGAAAAGGTACCCTCTACCCATAATTGATGACCTCTTTGACCAAATAAGAGGGGAAAAGATATTTTCAAAGATAGACTTGAGAGCAGGGTACCATCAGGTAAGAATCAAGGAAAAAGACATCAATAAGACAACCTTTAGAAATAGGTATGGGCATTATGAATTTGTAGTGGTGTCATTTGGATTGTCCAATGCACCAGTTGTATTTATGTGATTAATGAATGGCATATTCAGAAATTACTTGGATAATATTGTCATAGTATTCCTGGATGACATACTTGTCTATTCTAAGTTAGAGGAAGAGAATGAACATCACCTAATCTTGGTATTGAAAGTGATAAGGGAACATAAGTTGTATTCCAAGCTTATTAAGTGTTATTTTTACCAAGAACATATCCTTTACTTGCGACAAATTATTTAAGAACAAGGTATAACAATAGATCCAGAGAAGATTGAAGCCATTATAGGATGGCCAGCACCCAGGAATGTTTCATAATTTAGATATTTTATGTGATTAGTTGGTTACTACAGAATATTTATAGTAGGGTTCTCTAAGATTTCTCATACCGTCACTTCCTTACAAAAGAAGGGAATTAAATTTGAATGGACATCTAAGTGTGAAGAGAACTTTAATTTGTTGAATTTTGATAGCTGAATAAATCTACTGTGAAGAACAAGTACCCTCTACCCATAATTTATGACCTCTTTGATCAGCTAAGAGGGGAAAAGCTATTTTCAAATATAGACTTGATATCAGGGTACCATTAGGTAAGAATAAAGGAAAAAGACATCATTAAGATAGCCTTTAGAAATAGGTATGGGAATTATGAATTTGTAGTGGTGCCATTTGAATTGTCCAATGCACCAGTTGTCTTTATGTGCTTAATGAATGACATATTCAAAAATTACTTGGATAATTTTGTCATAGTATTCCTAGAGGACATACTTGTCTATTCTAAGTTAGAGGAAGAGCATGAACATCACCTAATATTGGTATTGCAAGTGCTGAGGGAAAATCATTTTTATGCCAAGATTAGTAAGTGTTCTTTTTACCAAGACCAAATCCATTACTTGGGACACATTATTTCAGAACAAGGTATAGCAGTAGATCCAAAGAATATTGAATCCATTAGAGGATGGCCAACAACCAAGAATGTTTCATAAATTAGTTATTTTATGGGATTAGTTGGTTACTATAGAAGATTTATAGAAGGGTTCTCTAAGATTTCTCATCCCATCACTTCCTTACAAACGAAGGGAATTAAATTTGAATGGACATCTATGTGTGAAGATAACTTTAATTTGTTGAAATAATTACTTACTAGTGCACCTGTTTTAAATATTATTGACCCAAATGAAAGTTTTGTGGTATCTATAGATGCATGCAAGGAAGGACTTGGTGGAGTCCTCACTCAAAATGGACATGTCATTGCTTATGAATCTAGAAATATTAAATAACATGAGAGGAAATATGCCACACATGACTTGGTACTTGTTGTCATTGTTCATGCATTGAATACGTGGAGGCATTATCTCATGGGGAAGATATTTGAATTAAGAACAGACCACAGTGGTCTGAAATATCTTTTCGAAAAACCAATGTTGAATGCTAGGAAAACGACATGGCCAGAATTTTTAAGTGAATATGATTTTGACATCAAGCATATAAAAGTAAAAGAAAATAAATTTTTCGATGCACTTAGTAGAAAAGTACATCTCATGCATTCTACAATTGTAAGTATGCATCAATCATATTTAAAGAGCATAATTTTATATGTTGTTGTCACAGATTAGCATTACCTATAGGTAAAGGAAAGATTACAACAAGAAAATGTACAATTTTTTTTTAAAGAATATGAGATGAAGGAAGATGGATTACTTATGCATAAAAATAGAATTTATGTTCCTAGTTCCAGAGAACTTAGGAATTTGGTATTAATAGAAATGCATAATGTTTCATATGTCGAACATCCCGGTTACCAAAAAATGATTGCAACAGTAAGAAGATAATTCTTTTGGCCATAAATGAAAAAATATGTTGATGATTACATTGAAATATGTATGGAATGCTAGAGAGTGAAGGTTGAGCATAGGCACCCATTAGGTTTTCTACAACCATTACCAATTCCAGAGAAGAAGTGGGAAATGGTTACCATTGATTTTATAACTAAATTGCCCGGGACAACAAGACAACATGATTCAATCATGGTCATGGTTGATAAATTGATAAAGGCTTCTCATTTTGTTCCTGTAAAAACGACTCATACAACAACTAATATTGAATAAATTTACATGAGGGAGATTGATAGGTTGCATGGGATACCTAAGACAATTGTCTCAGAAAGAGACACAAAGTTTAGTTCAAACTTCTAGAGGGGATTGTTTAAAGGATTTGGTACAAATATGAACTTTAGCACATCATACCATCCACATTCATATGGGAAGACAGAGAGAGTCAACCAAGTAATTGAAGACATATTGAGAATGTATGTGATGGATAATCCATCTAAGTGGGAAGATTACTTACACTTGGTTGAGTTTTCCTATAATAACAGGTATCAAGATTCATTGAAAATGATCCGATTTGAAGATTTGTATGGTACGAAATGCAATACTCTAGTGAGTTGGGACATCCCAGTAGATAGAGTGGTACTTGGGCCAAAATTAATCAAGGATACTAAAGACTGGATGGTTAGAATTAAGCATAATTCAAAGGTAGCTCAATATAGATAGAAAATTTATGCATATAAGAATAGGACAACTAGAGAATTTAATGTGGAGGAGCATGTTATTTCAAAAGTGAATCCCAATAAGAGCTCTTTGAAGTTGGGCAGTTGTACAAAGTTAGCAACCAAACTCTGTGGTCCATTTGAGATGTTGTACAGAATAGGGCTAGTTGCATACATGCTTGCATTTCCTAATTCCATGAATGTGCATAATCTATTTCATGTCTCTTTACTAAAAAAAATGTACATGATCTGAACCATGTTATTGATTGGCATCTCATTCAGGTACAAACATGGAATTTCGATCAAATGTAGTTATAATAGTCATAGACTGAGAAATATGGGGAGATTCAATGGATTTCCAACAAGATAGAGACATCACAGATGTTGAATCACCTTCATAAATGAAAGTACACTTAATAGTCATATTCATACATTCTACATGAATTTGAAAAGGCACATGGTAAGGTAAGTGAGGCTGAACATCTACGACATCAAACTCGATAATTTTCAAGCCACTTGAGTCAAGAGCCCCCAACGCAGATAACAAGGAATTCCTTTTCTTTGGGAACGTCTAGAGTACCTCCAAAGATGACATCGCACATGATGTTTGGCCCAAATCTTTGACAATCGAGTAATTATGGGAGACTCTGGCATTGGGATTATGAGTAGAGCGCTTAAGAAATCATTTCAGAACGTGAGGCATAGGGTCAGGTTTATCAATCTGCAAAGGTGTTTCTAGAGGGGGAGGCTATGTACCCAAAGTAGGTTGTTGAGGACCATAATAACAATTCCTAGTGACTACTCTAATCTCATATTTAACCATATTCATGCATTGATGGCCACCATCATGTGTCGTGGGATTTGTACCTCCACCCAACACATTTCCATTGTTCGAGGTTCTGTTGAGGGGTCCTAAATCCATTTAACTCAACCACAAGAACCAAACCTGCCATAGAGGCTCAATTAGACTCTATAGCATTTGATGGTGGAATGGTTCTCCAGATATTTCGATCTAGCCAGTTTATTGATGGGATTTACGTGGTGATTGACAGGATATCTTCCTATGAAAGTTCCTTCTTCTGTTTAAACGTTCTATTTTTCTCTTTTATTTTATTAGATGAGTCTGATAAAATGATGTACGTTGGTATAAACCAACTGGTGGAAGGGAATATTAACTACTGAAGAAGGTTGAGCTTGGGATAACCCCCATGCTCAAGCATGCAAACAAAGATATTCACACATGTTACAAGCCTAGTACTAATACATTAACTTGCTAGTATTTCAATTATTGACTGAGATACAATTATCATAAGAAAATACGCATGTAATAAGATGATGGTAAGAAAAATAGTTTCCTTAGCTCTAACATTAATCACACATTAACACAACGATTTTCTTTCCATAATTAAGAACAAGAACTGCAAAAATATTGAAACATATAACTTATCAATAGATGTAGAAACTCTTACTCGTTACATCATCAATTACTGAAATAAAGTTGGAAGTAATTCCTCCTCAATCCAATCACATAACGCCTTTAATGAAAAACATAATTTTGTCTCTGGTCCTAACAGGACTTCTCAATTAAGGTAGTTCAAAAATAGTTCTTTACAATTCCAAAAAATGAGTTCTTTACCAAAACCATCGACCTTCTCTAAAAGGTCAATCCCTTTATTTACATAAAATCACTAACTAAAAATAGCTACTAAAAGTTTAAGTTAAGTAAACAAAATATTTCCATGTGGCACTTGATCTCTCTATTCTCTGAGAATCATCTCATTATTTTACTGGAATTCATGACTCTTCTCATATTCTGACCACTTGATGAAGAGATCCTCGCATGTGTTTTCATATGGGAACCTGTGCTCATCTATTGGGACCAAAATAATTTATTTCACTTCTGCTTCATGTTCTCTTTATTTGACTATTTTAATACTCAATCGTTGCAGAACTGCACGAGCCTTGATCGGATGCTCCATAAATTGTTGTATTTGTCTTGGAGCCATGCTTGCCACCTGTGTGATATCTGATGTCCATGTCAAGTCTTGTTCTGCATGTCACTTGACTATGTCATACAGGTCTAAAAAGTCTTTAGGTGAGCCGCATTCTGGGAGGCAGATGCCTTTCATCTCCTGATTAATATTTTCCTATCTTTTTTGGCACTCGACCCACTTTTTCTATATCTCCCGTTGAGGTTCTTGGGCCATCTTTACCCAGTTTTCGGCTTCTTTCCTGATCCGAGTGATGTTTCTCTCCCTTAGCACTCTAATGTCCTGCTCTTCATCGTCTCGACCCTTTTGTGTTGCGCTGATGTAATGAATCCTTTCTACCTCCTAGTATGTTTTTTCATACAACATTTCCATGTATTTGCAAGTTTCTAGTGCCATAAGGGTATCTTCTTGGAAATCGGCTATACCTACAATGAAAAGGTGTCGTTCATTTGTGAATTTTTCATAAGCATCCTGGAACTCACCCCTCAAAAACACCATGGCCTACGTAGAGTATTGATAATAATTTTTCAAATGGCGCAGATGTTCCAACTCCTTTCACACAACGGACAATTCCTTTTCATCTTTCCCTTCTCTATCCAACGTGGCATCCGTGATAGCCATCTCTGCCCAGATAAGCTTAGATGTATTGGTGCATTATGTGTTGAGAAATGTCTCCTCCGTGGTGATGAGAATAGAGCTATCTAGCGTGAACCTTCTATTCTTGGTGGTCATCTTCATTATAGCTTTCCTCTTCATATCATAAGAGATCACTTGTATGTCGGTGAGCTCATAAACAGGCTCGGGGATTTGTTGTTCTCCCAAGTTATAGTGTTTCCCAGGATCCTAATTATGTTTATATGTTCTAGGATTGGTTCCTAGAATTCTTTCATATATTCTGATGGCTCGACCTCTGTTTTTTGTTCATCGACTGGTGAGGTGTCGGACAAAATTGAAGAACCAGGGGAGGTTCGTTATTTACATGGTAATCGATTGTCGAGGTGCCCATCTCTTGTTGTTGAGATTCCTCTTTTTGACCACTCGATCCTAGATCATCCCTTGAGATGTCTTTTGGGGTCCCCGGCAGGTCGAGAAGCTTAGTGTCTAAGACACTTTCGACCTCATGGTATCTCTATGGAAGGTTTTGAATTAGAGCATCCATACTTGGGGAAGATTCTTTCTCAGGTTCCTTCTCCTTTGTAATCAGTACAGGATTTTACAGGGATACCTCCAAACTCTCCTCGTTGTCATAGATGGTTATCATATCAAACAGGGGGTTTGGTGCACCTGTTTCACCTGGCGTCCTTGAAACCTCAGGAAGAGTTGAAATGGTCCTTGATGATCTAATCTGTGGTGATGGAACTCTAGGGTTTCCTAGACCAGTTTTTTCTTCCAATTGTATTGAATCTAAGCCACTCAACTCTCGTCTGATTTTGATTGGGTTTTCCTCGGGGATCCTCATCATCTCTACAAGATCATGATCATTTTGTAACTGGTCAATGACTCTTTGGGATCCCTCTAATAACATCAATCCCCTCGTTTGTTCCTTTGTGGTCTCTATTGCTATGATTTTTTCCCTAACTCACGAGAGCCTCTTGAGTTGAATTCTCTATTATTTCCACCTATTAATCCATGATCATGGCCTTGAACCTGGTCATGTTTGGGTTAGATTTACTCTGTACTACCTCCTCCTATTCTTGAGTGCATTATATAAAAATATCATCCTCAAACTTTTCATTTGTGTATGGCCAACATGACAATACTTGTAGGCGTGTTAAGGGACTAGGCCCATAGGATGCGTGCTTGCAAAACCGTCGTAATGGAAACTAAATTCAAGGTTATGACCCTTGTTGTTTGGATTGAGTAGTGTCCTTCACTAGATAAAAATCCACATGGAAGACAAAGGGTATGAAAGCTCATTTCTTGTCCTTGACTAGTGTGGTGTTATATCCCTACAGGATAGTCTTATAGCAAATTTCTCCCCTATTAAGGTGGGTCTGGGGACTGAGAGGAGTACATCAGGTTCTCGTATGCAATTTTCTTGATATAGGTTGGTGTTCATCTAGATACTAGTGGCCTACCTTGATATCATTTCTTACTGTTATGGACAACCTTGGGAATTTCTTTTTAAATAAAATAAAATAATTCGAACTTATTGATATCATTGCAAATAAAATGATATAATTTTTGCACTTGTTCTCCCATATTATGTTGAAGTAAATATGAACAGTCAGTTCCGCAATGTGCCAGCTTAAATCATGCCGGTGAAGACATTTATCGCACAGATCACATAGAGATGCAGGGCCATATAAACGAAGGAGATTCTCCCTTCTTTTGGTGTTTGAGCACACTACATAGGTGATGGAGTTGCTTGGAGATGATTTCTCTAATTTTAAACTTCTCACTGAGATAGCCCGGTCATGCTAGGGGGAGTAGTAACCCAGAGAACTTGGAAAATCCTTTTCTCATACATTACGCATATTAGAGCCATCAGGTAGATGTATGGCTCTCTCGAGTTCATTGTCTTATACAAGACATTGCTCCGGCTTGTAAATTTCTTGTCCTCCTTCCACCAGAAGCCATCAATCGAACTGGTGTCGTGGAATTCATGGGGCTTTACCAGTCTATGTTTAGCCTCTCCTGGGTCCCCTAAGCTTGTATTGCCACGAACATCATTCGGGAAAAAATATGACACACATATTTCTCATCATTGATGAGGGCGCTTTTGAAAGCATCTATGATCATTCGCCTTCGAGCCCTCAATGCATGGGAAAAGAGTGGGTTAGTGAGGACACCCGTAATGCCAAGCCACGACCTCTGAGATGTTCAAAAACTTTTTCATCGAGCGCCCTTACATCTAGTCTGTTGTGTGGGATATACTCCACGTAATCCTCTTGGTTGATTCTGTTCAATAGATCTCCCCACTGTGGGAACATTATTTTTGATCCGATTAATTAAGCTGTATCACCGAGGCCGAGTTTGAATATGAGATACTTTCTTCGTCGAGGGTTTAATGACCATCTCCTCACAGGAGGCGTATTCAACTTCCCTAAGTGGTACTTTCAGAATAACCCTCACTAATTTACATCCCTTTGAAAAGCAGGTTCTCTCGTGAGTGTCTAGTCATTGGCTTTCTTGGAGGCATTTTTTCCCTACATCTAGAACATAGTTATAGACTATTTAAAAAATCCAATGCATATATATAACAAATTCGAGCCGTCAAATTGATAAAATTTAACTCATACCTATGTTGCTTGTTTAACCTAGTTTTAATGGTCTCAGAATCAACACAATCTTGAGACCTCACTTTAGCCTAACCAGATATGAAAATGGAAACTTTTGCACAAAATAGAAGTGTTTGAAGACATTTTAGTGATTTAAATAAATGAACTTACCTTGTCACATCAGCTATTCAATTCGGGATATGAGTGCGGTTCTACAAAATCTGATGCTAGATCTTCATTACGTTTAAAGTGCGGCTTATCGATGATTTGAATTCTTGTTATTCAATCGGCCTTATAGAGATTAATAAATGTATGTGGGGTGAAGCATTAAATGGCCTATTAAATGACAAAAGAATTCAATGTATCTTGTACAGAAAACATCCATCATTTTCTAATCTAGGCTGGTGGATAGGAGATTGAGTTCCTCTTTAAACATATTTGATATCGCCTGGCTCCAATGTCAGTCCTATTTCCATGTCACAAAATTTGAAGTGGAAAGGCCCCAACTTCCAGAGGTGTGGCTAGGACATGGGGAACCTTAAGGTGACTTAGGATGAAACTAGGTTGTAAGAAATGCCTATGCAACAAATACACATGGCACTTGAGATTGGCATCCTCGTTTACTCGTGTTATTCAGAATCATGTAATTTTCCTTAGCTAATCGTTATAACAACATATCCTACCAACTTCGGCCTTGAAAAATATCAAGGGTCGATTCGATTGGCTTACCCAAGTGTTCCCGAATTAACTCTCTCAAAAATATCCCGATGCTGAAAGTGCATGGGGGATCGGCGATCAGATATGCGTCAACACAAACATTTTCAGTGATTTAACTCTTTGATATTTCTCCGACCCCGAACCAAAGTATTTTTCATCGACTATCATGGTTTTATCATGGCTCATGTCAACATTTAGTACTCTTGTATTCGGTCGACTCCGATGGTGATTGACTATATCCTGAAACTGAGTGGCTAATTACTAACACAAACTTATTCCACCTTTGCGGCATTGATGGTGCATCGGTGATCGATGATTATTATTATTGTGCGTCCATTTTACCTTCTTGTTTTTTGTTGACGTCGAACGCAAGAGCGCTAGCCACAATGTTGACTTTAGATTCTTAATTAGAATTACAAGTTATTTTAGACACAAGGTTTCATTTAATAATTTCAAACAAATCTGATTCTATCAATTAGATTCATGACAATAAAATAAACCATCATCCATAGTGAAATTAATTTAGACAATAATACAAAAAGAAACAAGTGGTACCCAAAGTGAGGGAATTTCGCCAAAAGATTTTTAGGGTGTGTTTGTTGGATCATGTTGTCGTGCCAATGGTTTGATTGATTGATGTCAAGTGATTTATTGATGTCAAAGGATTGATTGGCCGATGATTTATGTAATATAATGCATCTTATTGTCCTTGATGAGAATGCATAGATGAAGATGGATCAATGAGTTTGTATTGTTCATGAGAAAGATGGATCGATGTGGTTCCATTGGTATATGTTACATTGTTGGAAAAATGTATAGATGACTCATTATTGTCTTATCATGATTGATAAGGTGCACAAATGGATGAACTCCAAAGTGGTCTATATGGTGAAAGCCCTCACGGAAGATGCTTTTGTGGATTGAGTTATCCTAAAAAGAATGGTTGGAGGACCCATGCTCTCATTATTGTATTATCATGATTGATAAAGGGCACAAATGGACGAACTCCAAAGTGGTACCCTTATGGTGAAAACCCTCGCGGGAAGGCGGCTTTCTGGTTGGTATCCCTAGAAAAGAGAATGGTTGGAGGACCCATCTAGCTATTATGAGGAATAGCGAGATGAAGATCAAAATTGTTGGGTGAAGCCCATCCTAGATGGATGAATTGCCCAATCATATATTCTTGGTGGTATGTGGGAATGTCACATAACTCCTCGGTTTGAGATTTATGGACTTACAGAGATGAAGGGACCCTCACATGAGAGCTTGAAGCCCCAAAGTCAAAGAAGTCAAAAGTGACCTAAAAGAAGAAAAAAAAGATTTGACAAAATCAACAATGAATATTTATGGAAAGTGGTTAACCTAAAAATAAGAAGAATAGGTTAAGTGACCTAAGTAGGTTATATTATTTATTCAAGGTGGATTGTAAATCAGAGAAGTAAAGAAAAAATCAAGAAATGATAAAAGTAAGGTGACAAAATCAAGAGGAATATTTATGGAAAGTGGTTAACCCTAAAATAAGGAAAATAGGTTAGAGTGACCTAGAAATGGGTTAATATTATTTAAATGATAAATTAAAGTGACAAATTCAAGGTGGATTATTTAAATAATCAAGAAAAGTGACAAAATCAAGAAATGATAAAGTAGATTGACAAAAATCAAGAAGGAATATTTAAATGTTAAAGTGGTTAACCCTAAAATAAAGGAAAATAGGTTAAGTGAACTAGAAATGGGTTAAGTGACCTAAAATGGGTTAAGTGACCTAAAGGATGAAAGTATAAATAAGATAACAATGGTCTCTTAGATCCTCCTTTTTGATGGATCAATAGAGAGCCCTATGTGGGAATATATTTTGAATTATTGATGGAAGCTTCTTGTGAAAGTTTCTTGAGCATTTTTGAGGTAATGGTACTTGAGGGATATTGAATCTATAGGTGGTAGAGTATGGGATATCTAATTTGAAATCTTTGAGAGTGAAAGAAAAGAAGGTCGAGAATGCAAGGAAGGGATAAATTCTTTTGATGTAGTTGCTTTCCTAGTATATGTTATTTACAAGTCATCTCACCATTTTTCTCTATAACTTTTTTGATAAAGAAACATAGCCAAGTATCCGTGGTTAAAATTCATCTTGTGGATGGAATTTTGTAGTTTTAGGGTTACACTCTTTGTGGAAAATAGGGTTTATTTAGTCTGAAAATAGTCAAATGTGAGGGTGTTTCGAATTAAAATGTCATAACTTCTTCATAGGATCCAAATTGATTGAGACCAATTGTGTTGGTTTATTACAGTCACAGCAGTAGGCTGTAAAAGTTCGAATCTGATCATCAAATATTTTGTGTGGGGCATGATCTACAAGGTGGCTCTCTAGAATAGAAGCCAAAAATTCAAGCAAAGGTAGCGCCATTTTTATATAACTTCGTTTCTGAGGTTTCAAGTAGTTCCATTTGGAGAATTGCATAAAACACACTGAAGAACATTGTGTATCAGTTTCAGATCTTTATTCAATTTCAAATTATAAAGTTATATGATTATTTCAAGTTAGGGTTGTTGACTAATCAAAACTAGTCATGGTTGAGACAAGCGGAGTTGATGGTTGGCACATACATGAAGGTGTATAGTTGATGATGTTGAGCACATATTGATGATTCATTGTTGATGAGTTGTTGACACATGATTGATATATGCTTAATTTTTTACATGGTTGGATGCACTTTTATATGAGTTGATTATAGGTTGTTTGGCACAAGTTGGTGCATGGTTAGATCTCTTGTTTTATGGTACAATTGATATCTATTGAGGATTGTTTCCTCATCGCAGTTAGTGCTTGTGAGAATGTAGGTTGAGTCTTACATATAGATCTAGTTCTCTTGTAGAGAGTTGTACTCTATTAGGTTGTTGTTGATAAACCCAAAGTTATAGTCCACTTGTAAAGAAAGAGTGTACATACATCTTGTGTTCTTTGTGTTCTTGTCATAATAAAAAGAAAATTGTACATACATCTTGTGTTCTTTGTGTTCATTGTGTTGATGACTTGTTTATGATATATTGCTGATATATGTTGCTGATATGTGCTCACATCTAACTGGTTATAAATGAAAACAATGGGTAATGAATAAATGTTGAATGCTAATTGATGAGTTTTTGTGCAAGAGGGGAGTTTTGGGAAAAAAAGCCCCACACTCATTCACCCCCCCTCTAAGTGTGGTAGGTGTGTCCAACAGTGTTGAGTGCTCAACAAATGACGATTCTCTGGGAAAAAACATGATCTTTGTTCTTTCCCCAGGCTTCGATGATGCAGAAGCTGGTTAAGAATCTAACTGGCTTTTCTTTTATCAGAGTCTCTCCTATCCTTGCATTTACAATCCCTCTGGTTCGTGAATCTGGGCCTGCCTATGGATTTTTAACCTTTATTTCACCTTCGTTCATCTTTATCGTGACCCATGACCCCTTTTGACAAGAGTCGGGTAAATTCACAGGAACGAGGTTGTTTTAGTTATCATCATTCACTTGCTGTGGTGTTTCTCTACTGCCAGCGAGCGTCCATAGCCCCAACGGAGTCACCCCAACATCACAGACCTTTTGTTTTCTACCATCAAGAATACATAGCCTCGACGGAGTTATCTTCATAACCTCTCCTACTTTACACTCATTTAACATAATTGATTTATTTTTGCCAGAGATTCCCTGAGCGAGTGGGAGAGGAGGACGTCTGTTATCTGCAAGATGAAATGGTTAAGGTAAAAAATTTCCTAGCTCTGTCTAGAGGTACATGTGGTCCTTTCCAACTTGTCATATTTCCCTTTAGGCTTTAACAGACCACCAGGCGGACACTTCATCACTCACTAAGGTCATTTGTTTGCAAAGACTAGGTATAGAACTCTTTGAAGAAAAAAAACTACAATTGCCCAATGTTTCTTGTGTTGCACGTAAGCATGAGTCAGGAGTAGGGTTTGCTACACCATATTGATTAAGATCAACCAATTCCTTTCAGAACATAACCCTTTTACAAGAAAAATTCAAAAAGAAAAAAAAATGAAAAAGGATTCTCCAATCAGTCTACCTTACACCTATGCATTTATAAAAAAATAACATGAAAATACACATACACATACATTTTTTTTAACATAAATATTGTTTTAGGGCTTGGTCGTTCAAAGGGAGGGCATCACGTTCCCCCCTCATATTTTGCAACCGATACGTGCCTGCCCCAAGTTTCTTGGATACCTGAAAAGGTCTGAG
Organism: Picea sitchensis; assembly: GCA_010110895.2. Lineage (NCBI taxonomy): Eukaryota > Viridiplantae > Streptophyta > Pinopsida > Pinales > Pinaceae > Picea > Picea sitchensis. The sequence continues at coordinate 62,418 of SNQJ01S0073489.1, read as the reverse complement.
ACATAGATTCTGGAACTTTGAATGTTTTCCCTTAGGTTCATTTTCTCTATCCCACTTCAGGACTAAGTCTCCTACCTAAAAACTCTTATCTTTGGCCTTATGCTTGTCAAACCATCTTTTAACTATCTGTTGATGAGCGATGAAATTTTATTTTTATTTCTCCCTTTCTTCTTCCATCGTGAGGAGGGTATCAATTCTTTGTTGAATAACTAATGAGGGTTGTCCTCTAGATCCCTAAGCAAGCTGCAAAGATGGAAGATATAACCCATTTGGGAGAATGGCTTCTTGTTCATATACCAGAAAGTATGGGGAGTTCCCTATAGATTCCTTGGGTGTTACTCTGTCGACAGGTTAATTCAATTCGTACCCTTGGATATTAATGCTCATGAACGATACTGGTGCCTCATTGTTATCATCATCCTTCTGGGTTAAAACTACAACTAAGGATTGGTCAGAGGAGAAATTATAGAGGAAAAAATATTTACTAAAGTCGGGACTTCGCAGAACCAAATCTTGAGATATGGCAGTCTTTATATTGTTGAAAGAAACCTTTTTCTCATCATCCCACTTAAAATCAACATCCTTACGAATCATTTTTTGTAAGGGTTTGATCGTTTTAGTGAAATCGGTCATGAACGTCCTCGCAAAATTAATTTTACCAAAGAAGGATTGCATAGCCTTTTTATTGTGGGATAAGGGAAGTTGAGATATTGCCTTTATTCATTATGGATCTATGTGAATTCCTTCCTAAGATATAATATGACCTAGCAATTTCCCCTCCTCGACGCCAAATATAGTTTTCTTAGGGTTTAAAGATATTCCATATTTCCTACACCTTTCGAAGATCTGGATTAGATGTTGGATGTGGTATTTTTTGTTCTTTGAATACACAGTCATGTCATCCAAGTATACTACTACACATATGTTAATAAATCCACAAAAATTTATGTATGTATCCCTTTGGAAGGTTGCTCCTACGTTAATCGGCCCAAAGGGCATGTGTTTATCAGCAAAAGTTCCCCAGTTGGTTGGGAAGATAGTTTTCAATAGGTCTTCCTCTGAGACTAGAACCTGGTTGTAGCCTGAAAAACCATCTAGCAGGGAGAAAATATCAGAACCAGAAATGGTCTGCAAGAGTTGTTCCATCGATGGGACTGGGTAGTTATCCGTTTCTGATGCTCTGTCAAGATTTATGAAATCTACACACAAGCGAATTTCCTCAAAATTTTTCCTGACAAGAACCAAATTTTCTACCCAGGAAGAGTGTCTAACCTGAAAGTTAATCTTAGCTTCTAATAATTTATTTAGCTCTTGATACATGAGGGGTTCCAAAGATAGGTGGTACTTCCTGAGCTTCTGTTGAAAGGGTTTTATTCCAGATTTAAATGGGATTGTATGTTGAATAATGCGAGTGTCATAAGTTTTCAATCCTCGATAGGACCATGCAAAGACATCTATATATTCTCTAAAAAAATTAAGATAGGCTTTCCTTTCTTCTCTGGACACTGTTTTTCCTAGATTTATATTCTTAGGGTTCTCAGGGGTTCCTAGATTTATAGTCTCGTATATGCGACACAAAATCCCTGTTTTGTTTGTTTGTTGACCCTTTAAATCTTTCCCTCGAGTCGAAAATGTTCTCCAAATTGGATACCCCTCTCAATATCCTGTGAAACTTTGGTTTGTTACTAGAGTGATTTGTTTCACCTCTTTGTTCATGGGAATCATTTTCTACTAGTTTCTCTTGGAATACTTCATCGTCAATAGCCTATAATTTAAAAGTTTCTTGATTGGTTAGGAAGTCTATAAGTTTTTCATCTCCTTCAAATACCTTCCAATTAGAAATATTTTTGGGCATTGATGGTTTGTAGAGAAGTTCCACAGTGAACCTGGTGGCTTCATAGTATTCTAAAGGGGATAGCCTCGAGGATGCAATGGCTAGGGAATCTACAAGAGTATTCTTTGTCCTGGGAACCGTTGTAATATTAATGGCCTCAAAATGTTCTATTAGCCTATGCACTTCCTGTTGATAATTCCTCAGGTGGGGTGAGTTGCAATGTATAGTATTCTTTACTTTTCTAACGATAATTTCAGAGTCCCCAAAAAAGTTTAGTTCTTTAACGTTTAAGTCTATCTATTTCTTTATTTGTTGCACCAAATCTTCATACTTGACGGTATTATTAGTGAATTCAAATTATAGTTTGAAGGACAAGAAATTTCGCTTCCCTTTTGGGTCAATGAAGATACATCCTGCTCCCGACCCTTCTTGAGATTTAGAACCATCAAAGTATAGGTTCCAAACTTGTGAGCGCAAATCATCAGCTTCTTCATGCCTAGTTACTTCCCCATCTCTGCCTACTTTGTCTATGGTTTCCAATAGAGGTTCTTTACAGAAGAGGCTTTCTTCCTCCGCTACCAGTAGATTTACCTGAAAAACCATTTTGTAGTTTTGAGTGAGACATGCATCAGATGAGAGAGGGGATAAATTGCTGAAACTAGAATCGCAGGAGTAGTTTTCTAGCATGGGGAAATCTGTCGACGAGGGTTCATTGAAGGCTTCTAAATCGGTGGAAGTATGTTTGAGATACCTTTCCCTATCGATCCTAATCATTTTTTCATGTCCTTTAATGAAAACGATAGGTGAGCCCAGTCCATGCTAAAGTATCCATTCAACTTCTTCAACCAATCTCGACTAAGTAGAAATCCATAAGCTTATGGTATATCTACCACAATGATGTCAATTACTTGAACACATTTCGGGTGTGTAGCCATTGTGATCATGACATACTTGAGTTCCCTAATAACATTTACCTGAGTTTTGTCGAGTTTTATAACGTTTTTATAACTTTTGAGTGGAACTATTTAATTTTTTGAAGATAGATAATGGTATGACATTGGAGGATGCCACTGAGTCAACTAAACAATTATGGAGGTTTATGTTGAAGACTTCAAATGTTAAAAGGAAAGGTGGGACAAAAGGCTTTCCTTTTTTACCTATAGATCAAGTGTTCACATTTGGTTTATTCTTTGGATCTGTGGGAGTTGGGACCTCCCCTAGTTCAATGCTTGTTATAGGGGATTCTATTGACCTTAAGGCTTGTAATAGAAAATCATTTTGTTGGCGAATTCTACACATGTCCATGACCGACATATTAGCCTTCAACGTTTTTAAGTCTTCTACTATGTTGTAGTCTAGCCTGGGTGACTCTCGTTTATGGATGTTTATAGGATTTCTTTGGGAGAAAAAAAGGTGCTTTTGGGTGATCGACAGTTTGTTTTCCCCTCGAGGATTGGACAATGGTAAGTTCATTTGAGACTAGTTTACCCTTACTTCGCGTTTGTACAACCAAAACCTCAACGGGGGGTTCTTTAACCTCAACTACATCATCGGAAGGCATCGACAAGTTAGGATCCCATAAAAACATGGATGTTTCTTCCAGCGACTCAACTTCCTCCTAATCAACGATGTTTACGACTAAGATGCTTGATTGTTCAATAAGGGAAACTTCATCTAGGAACCGATTTTCCATTAAATTCATAGCATGCACCCATTGGGGACAATCTCTTTCAAAATCTTTCTCTTTATGATACGTACAGAAAGAGTTGGAGGCTACATTATCCAGATCGATGTTTAAGTTGGTTGGGGGAGGTTCAATCGCTTTGAAAGGTGGTTTTCTCTTGAAAAAAGGTTTATAATGTCTTTAACCTTGGTTTCCTTCCCTAATACTTCTCTTCATGTCTACAATTTCATTCGAGAGTTTCTTTATCATTCGTTGTAGGTCTTCTAGGTCTTCGCTTCCCTTTTCAGGACCTTGTTCTATTTGTTTTCTTGGAGGTCTAGTAAAAAATAGTCCTCTCCTAGGTGGAGGCTGAACTTCTTTCTTAACTAGTGAGACCTGACCCTCTTTGCATCCCTTCATTTGGAATTCAATCATTTTGGCTTCCTCAAAATTTTCAACCAGGGTATGTTTGGCAGCCCTTTTCATAGAAATAGACGTAGGGAGATCATTAACATATACCTCAATTTGCAGCTTCTGAGTAGGTTTAGCTTCGGGTTGAAATTTATTCAATATAGTGGTGAAACATTGATTGAATTCTTTAACCTTCTCTTTTGAAATCATGGTGGCAGCGAAGAGTTCAACCATCAAAGCTCCTGTGGTGGTTTCTTCTACAAATTTTTCTAAGAAATCCTTTTGAAACTTCGTCCAACTAGTTATGGACCCTACGGGCAAGTTAAAATACCAAGTCGAGGATGATTTCTCAAAAGTATATGGAAACAGTCTACATACTACGTCCTTGTGTTGTACGTTAATCAGTTTTATCGCTAGTATCAACATTTTAATATGGTCTTCAGGCAATCCGGAGGTTTTAGGGTCAAACTTGGGAAGTAAATTTTTTGGATGTCGAGGGAGGTTATGTACCCATCCTGGGATTTCCAGAGCATCTCTGGCTAACCAAGGTTAGTTATTTGGAGGTCAATTTCCTCTCTCTTTGTTATTATCGTTATTATCCTCCATGTCATTTGATTCTGAAACCGAGTGATCTGAGTTAAACCCTTCTTCTTCAAATTTGAAATCATCTGGTTCAGAGTAGTTACCCATTGGTGTTTCAGGGATTAGGTTAAGGGGTTGTTTGATCTCAATGAGGGAAAACACTATCAGGTATTCTACTGTGTGAACAAAAACCTGTTCCGGGGTATCGACCACCGGTATGCTTACTTTTTTTCTATGAGGAAGTAACGGGGCTAAGGGAAATGATCCAATTTTTTGAGCGTAAGCTCTTGTGATTATTCTACATTGATTCAAATCCTCATGAGGAAGAGCATAAGGTATTTCAAGGAATAGGTTTTCTTCCTCATTCTGGGTTGAGTTACTCATTTCGGGAGTACTCTCTATATGTGGGTTGTCTTGAGACTGACTAGCCATGCATGTGGGTTGTTTTGAATCTGTAGGTTATGTGAGATATTATATCAACAACGTTGTTAGCCATTCATTCTTTAGGCCCTCCTTCTAGTGCCAATTCTGTTGAGGGATCCTAAATCCCTTTAACTCAATAGAAGGAACCAAACCCACCATAGAGGCCCAATTAGACTTTGTAGCATTTGATGGTGGAATGGTTCTCTAGATCTTTCAATCTAGCCATTTTATCGATGGGATTTACGTGGTGATTGACTGGATATCTTCCTATGAAAGTTCCTTCTTATGTTTAAACGTTCTCTTTTTGTCTTTTATTTTATTATATGATTCTGATAAAATGATGTATGTTGGTATAAGCCAACTGGTGGAAGGGAGTCTTAAGTACTGAAGAAGGTTGATCTTGGGATAACCCCCATGCTCAAGCATGCAGACAAAGATATTCACACATGTTACAAGCCTAGTACTAATACATTAAATTGCTAGTATTTCAATTATTGGCTGAGATACAATTATCATAAGAAAATACGCATGTAATAAGATGATGGTAAGAAAAATAGTTTCCTTAGCTCTAACATTAATCACACATTAACACAACGATTTCTTTCCATCGTTAAGAAAAAAAACTGCAAAAATATTGAAACAGATAACTTATCAATAGATGCAGAAACTCTTACTCATTACAACATCAATTTGAAATAAAGTTGGAAGTAACTCCTACTTAATCCAATCACATAACGCCTTTACTGAAAAGAAAAAAAATTGACTCTGGTCCTAACATGACTTCTCAATTAAGGTAGTTTAGGAATAGTTCTTTACAATTCCAAAAAATGAGGTCTTTACCAAAACCATCGAATTTCTCTAAAAGTTCAATCCCTTTATTTATATAGAATCACTAATTAAAAATAGTTACTACAAGTTTAAGTTAAGTAAACAAAATATCGCCACATGGCGCTTGATCTATCTGTTCTCTAAGAATCATCTCATCATTTTACTGGAGTGGATGACTCTTCTCATATTTCAACCACTTGACATAGAGATCCTCACACGTGTTTTCATATGGGAACCTATGTTGGTCCATCAAGGCTGAAATAATTTATTTCACTTCTACTGCTCATTCTCTATATTTGACTATTTTAATACTCAACCACTACAGAACTACACAAGCCTTGATCAGATGCTCCATAAATTGTTGTATTTTTACTAGCACCATGCTTTCCACCTGTGTGATCTCCGTTGTCCATGCTGATTCTTGTTCTACATGTCACTTGACTATGTCATGCAAGTCGACAAAGTCTCCAGGTGATCCGAATTATGGGAGGTCGATGCCTTTCATCTCCCGATTAATCTTTTACCAATTGTTTTCTTACTCAACCCACTTCTTTTGTATCTATCGCTGAGCTTCCTAGGCCATCTTTACCCAGTACTTGTCTGATTTCCTGATCCAAGCGATGTTGCTCTCCCTTAGCACTTGAATACCATGCTCTTCTGTGTATTGGCCCTTTTGTACTACGTTGATGTAATCAATCCTTTCTACCGCCTGGTATGTTTTTTCATGCCATCTTTCCACGTATTTGTAGGTTGTTAGTTCCATAAGGGTATCTTCTTGGAAATATCATATACCTGCAGTGAAAAGGTGTTGTTCATTTGTGAATTTGACATAAGGATCCTGGAACTCACCCCTCAAAAACACCATGGCCTACATAGAGTCTTGATAGTACTTTTCCAAATGGTGCAGATGCTCCAACTCCTTCAATACAGTGGCCAGTTCCTTTTCATCTCTCTGTTCTCTATTCAACGTGGCATCCGTGATAGCCATCTATGTGTCAATAAGATCATATTTCTTGGCATGTTCTGTGTTGAGCATATTCTCCTTTGTGGTGATGAGAATCGAACTATCTAGCATCAACCTTATCTTCTTGGTGGTCCTCTTCATGATATCTTTCCTATTCTTGTCATAGGATATCGCTTGTATGTCGGTGACCTCATCAACAGGCTCGGGGATTTGTTTTTCTCCCCAGATTAGAGTGTTGCCTAGGCTCTGGTCTATGTGTATCTGTTCTAGGATTGGTTCCTGGACTTCTTTCATATGTTCCAATGGCTCAAGCTTTGTTTGTTGTTCATCGACAGGTGAGGTATCGACCAAAATTGAGGAACCAGGGGTAGGTTCAGTATTTACTTGGTAATCGGTTATAGAGGTGTCGATCTCTTATTGTTGAGCTTCCTCTTTTTGACCACTCAATGCTAGCTCATCCCTCGAGCTATCTTTTGGGTTACCTGGAAGGTCGAGCAACTCAGTTTCTAAGACACTTTCGACCTCATGGTCGCTCTGTAGAAGGTTTTGAATTGGAGAATCAGGACTTGGGGAAGATGCTTTCTCAATTTCCTTCTCCTCTATAATTGGTACTGGAGTTACCAGTAAGACCTCTAAACTCTCCTCATCATCATAGATGGTTATCAGATCAAACAAGGGGTTTGGTGCACTTGTTTCACCTGGCATCCTTAAAACCTCAGGCATATTTGAAATGGTCCCCGGTGATCTAATTTGTGGTGATGGAGCTCTAGGGTTTTTCAAACCAATGATTTCTTCCAGTTGTATTGACTCTAAGCCACTCGTCTCTCCTCTGATTTTGATTGGTTTGTCCATGGGGATCCTCATCATCTCTACGAGATCAATATCATTCTATAACTAGTCAATGAAAATCTGGGCTCCCTCTAGTAATAACAATCCTCTCCTTTGTGACTCTATGGTCTCTGCTTCTTTGATTTCTTCCCTAACTCTAAGATCCTCTTGAGTCGAATGCTCTATTGTCTCAACCTTCTCATCCATTCTCATAGCCTTGAACCTGGTCATGTTTGGGTTGGATTTCCTCTGTAATACCTCCCCCCAGTCCTAAGCGCATTATGTAAAAATAGCATCCTCAAACTTGTCATGCACGTATGGCCAACAGGACGATATTTATGAAGCGTGCTCAAGGACTAGGCCCTTAGGATCGTGATTTTGAAACTGGCATGTCAGGAACCTGAATTCAAGCTGACTCAACCCTTCTTGCTTGTCTTGAGTAGTGTCCTTCACTAGATAAAACCCCACATGGAAGTCATAGGGTATGAAATATTTTTTCTTTTCCTTTACTAGTGTGGTGTTATAGCCCTATAGGATAGTTTGATAACACATTTCTCCCAGGATGTGTGATGCAAGGTTTGTGAGAGGGAGTAAATGTGGTGCTTGATTATTACGAACACCGATATAGAGGCGTGTGTTCATCTAGATTCCAGTGGCCTACCTTCGATATCCGTTTCTTGGTTGCTCTGGAAAACCTTGGGCATTCCTTTTAATTAAAATAAAATAGACTCATGAGATGAATTCATCGCCAAAATGAGGGAGTAGGAATTTTGTACTTGTTCTCCCATGGTATGTTGAAATAAACATGAACAATGTAAGTTACGCCAATTAGTGCCATCTTAAATTCGTAATGGGGTGAATACATTTTATCATACAGGATAACATGGTAGATGCAGGGTCATATGAAATGTAGGATCTTCACCTTCTTTCAGCATTTGAGCCTGCACTACATAGGTGCTCCGTTTTGAGATTATCTCTCCCCAGTTGAAACTACTCACCGAGATAGCCACTGTTGTACAATAGGGGCATCCATGCTTCTAGGAACTTGGAGCAATCCTTTTCTCCACCATGATCCTGATTAGAACCATCAAGTAGATATATGGCTCTCATGATTCGTGTCCCATACCATCCATTTCTCCAATTTGTAAATTTATTGTCCTCCTTCCCCCATGAGGCCATCAACCAGCTGGTGTCATGGAATTCATAGAACTTCACCCTTGCAGAGTTTGTTCAACCACCCCTCTGGGTCCCTAAGCTTGTAGTGCCGAACTTTTGTGGTGTGAAAATTTTGACACACCCTCCATTCTCATCGTTGATGAGGAAATTCTGAGTGTCTGTATGATCAATTAGCCAACTGAAAACCTCAATGCATGGGAAAACCGGAGTTCGAAGGGATACCATGTGCAAGCACACTTGTCGAATGTTCAGGAAAAATTGATCATCGAGTGCCCTTGCATTCGGGTCACTGTGTGGGATAAACTACGTGTAATATTCCCGGTTGATTCTGTTGAATAGGTCTCCCCATTTTGGGAGAATTATTTTGGATCCATTGGTCACTTATGTATCACCGAATACCATAGGTTGAATGAATGATTTCTTCGTCAAGGTTTTAATGACCAACTCCTCCTTGGGAGCGTATTCCAACTGCCTTGTAGTACCAGGAGAAGAACCCTCACTAATGTTTGCCTCCTTTAGCTTAGATTATCTCGGAAAGTGTCTGGTCGTTGACATTCTTGGAGGCATTTTCCCTGCAACTAGAACATAGTTAGAGGCGTGTATAAAATCAAATTCATATATATAACAAATTATGACCCGTCCAATTGATAAAATTTAACACATACCTCTGTTGCTTGTTTAACCTAGTTTAAATGGTGTGAGAATCAAAACATTCTTGAGACGCTCACTTTTCTTCTTTGGATTCTCTAAATGGAAACTTGTCGCGCCAAAATAGAAGTGTTGAAGATGTTTTATTGATTTAAACAAAGATGAACTTACCTTTGTGGGATCAACTATTGAGTCGAGATATAAGTGCGGGTTCACATAAAATCTTCCACCGGATATTCATTACGTTTAAATTAAATTTGATCGAAGATTAGGCAATGAAGTAGCGGGCTATATCGTCGACTATCGGTGATTTCAAATTCTTGTTTTTCAATCGGCAGGTAGAAATTTGTCGCGAGGGTGAAAATTAACTAGCCTATTAAATGACAAAATCCAATCTTATTTTGTGCCGAAAACATCCCATTGTTTTGCTAATCTAGTTTGTGGATGGAAGTCGGAATCTCTTTAAATAATTTTTATTGATATCTCCTTTAAAAATCTCCGACATGGATCCATCTTGTCATAGAAAGCTGACGTGGAAAGGCTGACTCAGAGGTGTGAATAGGACACAAGGAACCTTAATATGAATCAGGACAAAACTAGACCATACCGACACCCATGTCACGATAAAGACCATTAGCACTTGAGACCAACATCTTAGTTTACTCGTGTTGACTGACCATTAATCGGGGAATTTTCCTTAGCTAATCATTATAACAACAGATCCTACCAACCAGACGAAAGTATCAAAGGATCTGAGATCGTGATAATCTTACCAAGGGGCTCCCAGATTAACTCTCTGAAAATATCCTATGTCGAAGTGCATCGGGGATCAGCGATCGGAGATTTGTCAATGCGGAAATATGTCGAAAGTGCATCAGGGATCGACGATTGAAGATGCGTCAATGTGGAAATTTTCAGTGATTTAAGTCTTCAAGATTTCGTCGACCCCGAACTAACACATCTCTCATCAGCTATCAGGGGTTTATCATGGCTCATGTCAAGTTTAGTACTCTCGTATTCTTCCAACGCTGATGGTGATTGGCTATATCCTGAAACTACGTGGTGAATTACTAACGAAAACTTATTCTGCCTTTTACCGACATCAATGGTGCATCGACAGTCGATAATTATTATTACTGTGCGATCATTTTGCCTGCTTGGTTTTTTATGACGCCAAACACAAGAACTCTAGTCACAGTGTTAGCTTCAGATTCGTAGTTAAAATGCCAAGTTCTTTTTGTCACAAGGTTTCATTTAACAAGTTCAAACAAATGTGATTCGATCGATAAGAGTCATGACAATAAAATAAACTATCATCCATAGTGATCTTAATTCAGACAGTAAAACAAAAGAAACAAGTGGTACCCAAAAGTGATAGAATTTCATAAAATCTTTTAGGGTGTGTTGAGCGCTCAACAGGTTCATGAGACATATTTTGATTATGTGGAAAGAGATTAGTTAACATAGAAATCTACTGCACTATAAGCCTTGAGGCTTCATCTATCTTAGGGAATAAATGGGTAAGGTGATCCTCTTTAAATAGCTTACATGGAAACTTCACGTTCTGCTTTTTCTTATTTACATCACCATCATTGTTACCAGACTTGTTGTTATTCTTATTGTCCTTGCTCTTATTATTGTTGTTTTTATTCCCACCCTTGCGGTTATTATTTCTACCTTTTCTATATTCCCTCCGATCTATTCGTTACCCTTCGGGTTCGTCGACTACACATAATGTAATTTCGATGAATCAGAGGGAGAGGAAGAATTCATAGCTTTTCCTGCTATAGACTGGTCGAGCGACAAAATGTTCATCTGATTTGTCACCTGGTCTGTGGACTTGGCATTTGTTGAGCCTCTAATGCCATTGGCATAGGACCCATGCTTTTGTCTTGGATCATTACTTGACCATGGTGTGTCAAGAATAATTTCATAGAGTATCCCAAATTGAGCGTATATAAGATATAATTTTGGGGCTTTAAATATGTCTTCTTTCTCAATCATTACCCTGGATGTAGAAACATCCTTCAAAATATATGGCAATAGGGACTTAAGGAACCACTCCAATAGAAACTCTGGAGGAATTTTAGCTTTAATCAACCACTTTATTCTACTCCACTCTTGAATGTGATTTGATATGTGGGTGGCTTTGTCCTGATGGAAATTTGATAAAATATCAGTACTAGTTTCGTAACGAACCGAAAGTTGGAAGTGGTTCAGAAAAACTAAATCCAACTCATGGAAATTTTGGTATGTTCCCCCTGGTAACTCGATATACCATTTCGTATAAACCCCCATAAGGGTTCTTTGAAATAGTTTCAAACGGACCGAGTCATCATTAAGAGAGCTCAATGAGCACCATAAGTGAAAAGTGGTAACATGATCTTCTGGATCCTTGCTACTCTTACCCTCAAATTTTGGAATTTCTGAGGGAAGCTTGGAAGGAAATGGGGGCCATGCAGGATCATGACACACAGGGTCATTCATTAATTCCGACAGATCTAGGAAATTAAGAGTGGCTAGAAAATTGAGCCTTGGTTGTGGTTTCTAAGACCATTCTCCCATGAAATAATGACTTTGAGAGACTGTGGGCCAAGGAGAGTTTTGTTAGACACCATGGCCTTTCCCGATAGGAAAATATCCCCCTCCTAACTAATTCATGAAAGGTTGTAAAGGAATCATCACTGATGGGACCACTTGTGAGGAAAAAGGGATATGATAAAGATTACCCATGTGAGGATATATATTTTCCCATGATGAAAGAACTCCATACGAGAGGTTACCTATGTTATAAAATTGATTCCCCCTTGATGTAATACCACACGTTGGAGGAGGATTTTCCATAATAAAAGAATTCGTTGGAATAGGCATTGTGGACAAAGGATATATGGACATGATATATGAAGTAGAAACACTGCCCATTTGTCCATTCCATCCTTGAAAATTATAACTAGGATTGGGTGTAGAGGAAGGATGATTCCAAACCCCTATCGTAGAAAATGACTGAGGGATATGACCCCCACCAAACTGGAAAGGATTATAAGGAGGCCACGTGCCCCCTAACCCAAAAATAGTATTGATGTTATATGTTAGAATGGAGGATGACATTTGCAGAGTCATATTCAACATACCAAAAGAAAAAGAATTAGAGACCAGAGGCATTGACTAAGCACTATAACTAGAGATCCCCATAAAAAATGTTCCAGGGGGAACAAGGATTAATGATGGACAAGTCATACTAATTGAGCTTATATAAGTCATACTGAGCTCATGGACAAGGTAGCGCTACTTGAGAGATTTGTATGAATCGAGGTAATCGATGATGAGGGAGTCGCGGGGAATCCATTAACCATAGCGGAGGTTGGTGTCAAATGGATTCATGACATACTCATACGTGAATCAATACTCATGATGGGATGGTCATGATCTGGATCCGTAGATATGTATGTACCACGTTTATTAATTCTACGCCTTTTAGGAGGCGTTTTCAGTATTAAACCAAATTGTGGTAATTTATTAAAGAGCTAATGAGACCGGCAGGGAGGCTGATCTCGCTCCATGATGACTCAAAACTCATGACACAAAGAAAAATACTAAGGCCAACTAATATAAAAGGAGCACACTCCTAGATAAAACTAGAGGCTAATGCATGCAAACAAGAGAGGGTGGCTAAAAAGGGGCCTCCTGAACTAAAGAAAGTATGCCTCCCCCAGGAGGGGATTGAGACTCCTGAAAAATAGAGCGGAGGTAAAAAAATAAGTCATAAGGACTCTCATGGAATTCATAGTGTAGTCAGTCAGACCCCTCCAAAGAGAAAATCCTTCATAAAGTTGGTGCGTTGTCCGATCCATATCTGACTCACGGTACCTGTAAAACAACCCCTTCTAGTAACCTGTACAGATACCTAGTATAGGAAACTAAGGTCACTACGGTATAACCAATGCTTAGGCTAATAGTCACAGGCCAGTTCCACCATATGGGAAGGGTAGCTAAGACTGAATCTCAAGAAGCACCAAGGTACCACAAGAACCCACAGATATGAATAGAACCCTAGAAATATATCTGACACTAGGAAAGTATTAGAGGGATAAATTTGCAAACAAATTTATGCAACCTCATTCTTAACTCTAGTTTTAGTGGAGTCTCCTGAGAACATCAATTATATAATGGATTTATCCACTCCCTGGATAGACACCTATGTTGATTTTTTGTATCCTTGAAGAAGTTTACTCACAAATTCCTATTCCACGGCCCTAGATCCTAAACTTGTTTGTGTACCTTAAAAAATAAAATTTTCTAATCAATTTTAATTATTGAGCATTAATTTTAATGGCTTTTGCTTACTCAATAGGTACGTTCATGAAACTAATGGTGTTATGACTCAACATATGAAATATGCACATGTAAAAACACTGATAAGTACTAGTCTTTTTTTTCAAAACAAATGGTATGCTTCTAAATGCCATGCACAAGATGCAGTCTCTTTTAATTTCAATGACAATGCAATCCTTCCTAAAATGCCAAGAGTAAAGCAATTTCGACAAAAGTGCAAATGCTTGAAATGAAATGATTTTTTTTTTTCTTTTGAATATAAAGGAATGATGTTAAGAACCTAAATAGATCTACAAATATAAACACCACAAATACTGAATACACAATAGGTCCAGAGAGAAATATAGAAGCAACCACACTTTATTATTACCAAACCCTTGAGGTAGGGAAACACCATACAATGGATCCTATTATGGAAGGGATCCTCTCCTGTTCACTTGCCTCTTCGAGGGGGAATCCTCCTATTGAGCTACAACTCACAATACAATAATTCTCTTCATATCCCATTACATTGCTTGAACCCATTTATATAGTGCTACCATCACCTAAGAACATTCTAGAGGAAGAATCTTCTAGAAGTAGAACCTTCTAAGAAGCCCTCTTACATTTATTATATCTAACTACCCATGTATTATATCTAACTACCATAGTGGGCCTTATTTAATAATATAGTGGACCTAGTCCACCTTACATTGAATGGCCTCCACTATCATCACTATGGGCCCTTTGGTTCCCCCCACTACCTCTCTAGCTACCTTACATTCCATCCCCCTTATGAAAGCATTGTCC
>SNQJ01S0073489.1:10271-47930 GCA_010110895.2 Picea sitchensis | reverse complement strand
CGACTGTTCTGGGAACATAAGTGTATGTACGCACCCTAGACACAGACAACTCATGTATGTACACGATTGTTCAGGGAAAACCTACGTATGTTAAGAAAAACACTGACTGGGTAAGAATTAATCCAAGCAACTTAGATACAAAACAATATAAAGGATGTTAAGCTACATGAGACATTAAACATCAGGCAAACATAGAGAAATCAAAGAGAAAAATCACCAACTAACCCCCAAAAGTAGAATCCCAGTGTAGTCTCCAATTCTTTTATGAAGAATAAATCTCTATGGTTTCGGGTAGGACCACAACAGATGGAATGACACCAAGAAATCAACTCAAATCTCAAGTATTCTAGATAAATGGAAATTCCAACAAAAGAAAGGCTAGAATCCTACCTCTTTCGTATGTTCGTAAGAGACCATCGTTGAGCTCAGAATCCAATGCATGATACCTACAAATTGTCCTCAACATCCAATATACACAAGAATATGGAAAATGTATGAAATGTTAGCATATAAAATGGCTTAATCCATTAACAGGTATAGCAAATTTACCCATGGAAAATAATGTAAAGATTTGGAATATATAATTAGAGGAGAAAAGAGTATTTCTATTAATATAATCAACAAGAGTACATAGGTGAAAACCTCCCGTATCAACAACTTGTTGAAACCGAGAAACTAAGTCCCACACCTATGCCTTCACCACTACAATGTTTCGTTACAACAAATTTTCCCTCACTCCATACATCTTTCTTGGATGGCCTTTTGTTTCCCTCTGCATCCTTGAAGTCTCCTTTTTTTCACTCCAAATCCAAAAATACGCATTTTTGTATATATACACTCCCTACAAGTTATACAACAAGCGTATACAAAGGTTGCTTCACTACAACCCACGTACATCGGGTTTGGTGCTCAAAAATTAAAAAATATGTCAAGTTTTCACGCCATGTCATGTGATCCACGATCCTTGACCTTCCATCTATTGGAAATGCTTTGAATCAACCCTTCAGTTCCATTTGGAGGCTATAAACTGAGCCATATCCAATCCTAATGAGGAATTCAACTTTGAGAGAAAAAGACACTCTAGAGAAATTTCACTTCATATTGAGTCTGCATCCCTTTTTCTTTGAAATTCTGAACTTCTTGTGTTCAACCCCCAAGTTCTTCCTACTTTTTGATGGAGAACCCCATTGACTCCTACATATGATGTTTCCTTTGTGGAGGATTGAAGTGGTGGAGGCCTAGCTGGAGGGACTTAGTTTCTCAATTCTGATATGTGTCGTTCTAGAATTTTGTCACCTATGCACTTATGTTGATTACTTTAATAGAAATAATGTTTTCTCGTCCAATTGATATATTGCAAATATTTGAATGCCTTTCCATGGGCGTATTTGTCATGTATGTTAATGGATTATGCTAATTTATATGGTGAAATTATATATTATCACCACATGCTTGCGTATCTTGGTTGTTGAGGACAAGTTGCAGGTATAAATCTTTGGGTCGCGTGCTCAACGGTTGTCTTCTTCGAATGTCCAGACGAGGTGGGCCTCTAGCCTTGTCTTGTTAAAATTTCATCTATACAAAATTATTGAGATTAGAGTTGATTTATGGGTGTCATTCCATCTGTTGTGGTTTTCCCCTAACCATAGAGAGATTTTCCTCGTAACAAAATTGGTGACTTCGCTGGGGAGATTTTCCTCGTAACAAAATAACAGACAAGAGAAATATTCTTATGATTAGGAAGTAGAAACAAGGACAAAAAATAGGAACATGAAAAATCGTCACTATGTCTCTTTCTTAGAGCTATTGCAAGTGACCTGCGCAGGACAAGATTCAAAACAAAAATACAAGAACAAGAATAAGAAACAAGAACAACACTTTTCTAGTGTTATGACCAATCACAGTAACCTACCCAGAACAAGAACATATCCATGGTAGCCTCCATGGAATTTAAAAGGTAACTTGCCTGGGACAAAGACAACAACCAAGAACATCTCCTAGAGTAGAATAAATTCATCTTGCAAACAAGTGCATCATGAGTACTAAATAGTGAGCATTTACATAATGATCATAACAGTATTTTAAGTACTACCAAACGTTGGATTTTAGTTCCATAACATAACAATAGTACCTAGCAATAATAGCCATCTTAAAGGTTGTTGTCATAGCTACAACATTTTTTTGAGATGCAACAAGTATTAAAGTTTAATATACTTAAAATACATAAAATCAAAATACATCAATCAAGCCTGGGATGTGGAGTCTGAATTTCTAGGGAGGGTGCATTATTCCTTTGAATGCACTAGATCCGATGATCCCTTTGAGTCATTTCTTGGACAAGGTACCTTGTACATCCCTTGCAAACAGCCTCATACTCTACTAAATGATATAACTTGGAAACATATACAAGTGCATACCTCTGAAATTTGTAGTACCATCCATCTTGTCTTTTAATCTGAAACTTGACACCATCAATACATGAAGAAATCACAAAATCAAGATAGCAGAAAGTTCAATGTCTAGGAAAATGTCAATAAGCCATAAAATTTAAACTTTGATGGAAAGTCAAACTTAGAAGTGCAGTAGGTGTGCTAGGGAAAGGCAAATTTCTCTATACAATTTTGTTTCCTCAAATCATCCCAATAAATGCTCTACGAGTTTCACAAAGAAAGTTGTTGCAACTACAGTAGTGGGTTTTAGTTAAAATTTCAACTTTCACTAAGTTGTAGACTGAGACTACTAGGAAGTGCGCTAGGATAGGGAAAGTTGATCTATGGAAAAATTAATCTCAGCATCCTACAATAAGTTTCTCAATGATCTTGACAAGTTCAGTTCTATGCAGCGGCAAATAGAAACTGTGCAATGGAAATATTTCAACTAGCTTTGATACCCTGTTGATTTTTATGATTATCATATATGATAGTTATTGCCTTATGATTAATAACAAGATTCACTTCATACAAGAGTTATCATAGAATAAATATATACTAAAAATATCAACTATAACAATGCAACGCAAATAACAAGATACAGAAATATTAACCATGCACAGTAGACACAATAACACAACACAAGAAAACAAGAGTTTATCCTGGGAAACCCAACCTTGGGAGAAAACCCAACAACCTTTCTTATAGAAGAATTCAGTCCAAGATATTATCGGTACATCACCATCACCATATCAAAATACCATACATAGAAAGTCCTCCCCAAGGATAGCATCACCAAGACCTAGCGCCTCAATAAGATGACCAAGAGCAACGAATAATATCCTTCCCAAGTGTGGCACACTCATGAAGGTACCAGAAACCCAAAAATAACGAAATTTCCAAAACTACAGCTGCAACTACCTTGTGTGCACTACAGAAGGAGTTGTCTAACTATCCAAATGAAATGATCTAGTCCTGTATTTATACTAATCTGGGCGCATGTTTGGGGTCGACCTCTTAGTTTGGGTCTTCAAATTACTTTATTATTTTATGTCTTTT
Organism: Picea sitchensis; assembly: GCA_010110895.2. NCBI lineage: Eukaryota > Viridiplantae > Streptophyta > Pinopsida > Pinales > Pinaceae > Picea > Picea sitchensis. The sequence continues at coordinate 44,442 of SNQJ01S0073489.1, read as the reverse complement.
ACTGGTGGGGCTGACTTCTCTTCCTTGGTCTTCAATTTATTCATGGGCCTTCTGAAATGTAGATGGGTCTTCTTGTACTTTCTTGTGGATAATGTCTTTCCCAAAGTTTCAAATCTTCAACAATTAAATTCAAGTAAGGGGCGGTTGAGGGAGGTCTTGTTAGCAGATGAAAGTGTAAGGGTGAAAGGGTATGATGTTCAACAGTCCAATTAACAAATTCATGATGATGTAGAGCCTCGACGATGTGAAGTATAGAGGAAAAATGCAAGCAGTAAATGGCACAAGCATGGAAATAATGTATGGGAGTACAGTGGTGGAGAGGTTTCATCATGCTACAAGTTGGTGGGAAGAGGAGGATCTAGTTATGATGGATAGAGTTCAAGCCTTTAGGTGCGGGCTGAAGGCAGGCAATGGTATCTCAATGGTGAGAGCAGGATGGAGCGATAATAGAGAATGGAAACTTTCCAATAGAGAGGTTCTTTGTGTCAAGGGGGGAGTCTGTCAGAGAACCCTGGTGCAAAGGGGAGGGTTGAGAAGTTTGTGGGTGTCACTTGTATGTGCCTTGTGGCGAACTGGTTAGTAGAGCCCTGGAATTTCAACAATCTCAAGCCTGTTTAAATATTCTGGTTACGTGAGGAACATAAGGGGAGGCACCTCTAGTTGGGTAGGAAACTTTCTTTTAGTTCTCTATGGGTTCGTGCAAGATTTCGTCTAGGGGGGTGAAGTGGAATTGGTTATTGGTCGAGGTGAACTATAGTGATAGTTTGTGGAGCGAGAAAGGGGGAAAAGGGTATGAAGAATAGAGGGTGATGGGTCACTAGTTTGTCTTATTCCTCACAAGCGCAAGGGATTGTTACCAAGGCTGAAAAATCAGAGCGCAATTTCAAGGAGAATTGCTTATCGAAGGTGAAGGAGGAGGTTGAGGTTGCAATGGCATCTAAGAGGGAATGGACTTCATACACCTAGATTCTTGAAGAGGCTCAGGGGTGGGTCAAGGACCCTGTTCATTCGAGGACCAGGGACATGAAATATTTCAGGCTCATGGAGACTTGTTAGTTAGTCAAAACATTTGTGGCACAAGCATTCGAAAAGGTCAAGGAGGAGCAACAAGATATCCTCCCCTCCCTCAAAATTTTTGAAGGAAAGTTCGAGGTGGTTTGTAGTATAGTCTTTGTGTCCAAGATCATTGCCACTAAAGTTCCAGAGGAAGATGGCAAAGGAAAAACTAAAGATGGATCAAACAATTATACTAGAACGCAAGAGAATTCGATCAAGGTTGATATGGACCCTCAGCAACCAAAGCAAGCAAGGGTGGAGACTAAGGATGTTGATTTGGTCTTGGAAGTGGATGTGGAGAAAACTCCACCTCCCCAAGTAGCTTCTTAAAGAGCTTAGTAATAAAAACACATACAATTTCCATATTAATAGTAACCTCTTATAAGCAGTGATCTACGACCAGGTGATACAAGTTGTTTGTGTAGAGTTGTGGCTTTATGCCTCGCTCGGTCCCTCGGGTCTTGATCGATCAGGCTGGCCTTCCCTCGACCTACTCACTCGGGTAGGGGAAAGGATAGAGCCGATCACAATTACAACGTATTCACCAACTCCAATGCTAATGCACCTTCGCTTTATCAAATCTCAGGGACATGGTCTAATCATGAGGGTAGTATTCCACCACGGTTGGAACCGCTCCCCCGCAACTTTATATAGAATAATTGGGAGGTTTTTGGTTCTAAGCCCAAATTTCCAACTATACCTTCTCCTTTAAAGTATAGAAGGGGAATAGAAATAGAAACGTGACATTAGTCGACCTATAACGCCCTATAGAAACTCTCTCTTCAATCGAAGTAATTCCGGGCGTATAGATAGATTCGAGTCAAAAAAGGCTTAGGAAACATGCACGACTGCAGACTGCCCACAGGCCTCCTAGTTTATAGGGTCTGTGTTGAATGAGTTGGCTTCCACCTGTGCTTCACACTCAAAGAAGTAGGGATGGAGGGTGGGAAAGGAACAAGCTTCAAAGAACGGGTTGGTGAGCTATAGCCCAATCTGTTATTCATGATTTCGGGTCCGGGGAAAGACACCGCCTAAGGAAGGAGATAGTTACCCGAAGGACAATGAAGACTAAGCCTTTAATAATGAAGACGCCAATTGCATTTGGCTATCCAGTTTGAATACACTGTTGTTTTATCTTTAGTTAGATATAGAATAAACTTACATATAATAATTTTTGATATTATAAGAAGAAATAACAATCTAAAGACTAATCGAAATTTTTAAAACAATTCATAGTGTAAGCTTGGTTTCCATTAAATATTCACTGTGTGTAATTATATGTTTATCTAAATAATAGAATTTCTTTATTTTTAGCTTGAAAAAATTATTATTATTTTAATAGATCCTAGTTGTTATTTAATTCAATCTACTCATAGTACTTTTTAATGATTTTGATCGATTTAATTATTTTTAAATTTGATATATTAATATTGCATATAGTTGACTAATCTCTAGGTTATACTCTTATGTATTTAATGAAGATGGGATATATCAAAGTCATTATTGAGAAGAAGTACGAACGATAGGTACAACCTCCTCTAGGTAGGTTAGAGTCATGCGAAGTCATTATCTCTACAAAAGCAAAGTATAATAATATGCAACGCGTCTATTTTTTATTTGGTGTACTATGTACAGACCTAGAAATAATGCAAATTCGTGTTCATAGTGATCACATCCCGTAAATTACAAGGCTTCTACTTTAAAACGTAAATAACTTTGAAAAATAGGGACATATATATGTTTCTCATTAAAAATAAATAAATTGATTAAATAAATTAGTTTGAAAAATCATGATTAAATAAATTAGTTTGAAAAATCATGGATATTTTTTTATTCTCTTGGATAAAGCAATTTCTTTGATATTCAGTTAATCAAAGTTATTACAACTGAATTGAACTCATTTAAGAAGAATTATCTATCCGGCCAAAGTTTACTTGGTGAGAAATTGAATTTTGATGGGAGAATAACAACATGCTACTCAACCACCTGAGTTAAGAACCCTAGATTTAAATAGCTTCTATATTAGACTTATTAATATGAGGCTCTAAAAATAGGCATCTAGGTGCTTGACTTTTTAGTCTTTACCAAGAGGCTAACTCGGGAGCAAACTTCCCTCCAGAGTTACCTTTTCAGCAGGTTCTCTAGCAGTGTCTTTTTAAATTTCCAGTCAATCCAGAGTTCTGATTGATTTTCTAAACATTTGAGTTGATTTAAATAAAACTCCTAGAGTAAGGTTTTGAAGTGCATGAAACTTTGATCCATGCAAAACTCAAGCTACCCCTGAAAATCTGATTCCATTTGCTCCCAAATTAACCTACCCCGTCACAAATTTCAAGTTAACCTACACCGTCACAAATTTCAAGTTTCAGCTAATGCATACAGGCTTGTCCACTGTCCAATATTAACTACACACAATTTAATAAATAAATCAATCTTTACTTTATTTAAAATCTAACTTACTCATAAATCGTTAAAACACCAGTTTCTTGGAGGTTTAATTTAAAGGTCCCACATCCATTTTCCACTCATGGATAGAGATAAAGAAAAGACCAAACAAGCATCTAGAAAGATCTATGGGACGCGTCCATGACACAACAGGGCTTATGGATGTTCTCCTTCCCTCCACCACCACCAGAAATGATTGCCGTTTAGACCCAACGAATATTAGTCAGATCTGAAGGTTTATGGAATATTCAAGTATAGCAAAGTATCTGAAAATTAAAGACCACCACCACCATAATTCAAGGCTGCAACTCACCGACAGCCCATGAAAAAACAAAGATCATCAGGCACAGGCACTCACGACAAAGCTTCCATTCTCCCCATTCCCCATCCAATGCAGGGCTACAACCAGAAGAATCAGAGAGAGGACTACGGTGTCAGGCCTTTCTGGAGCTGCTTTCATGGCAGACGTAGGGTTCTGCAGTTTTTAATATTGATAGTGGTGATAATGCATGTATTTCTGGGCAGTGGGAACTGTGATTTTGAGATACAGCCCACAAGAGACCAAGCAAGTCCAGGGACATCTAGCAGAAGCACGTTGATTGGATCTTCACCACCTGATTGCAGATCAAAGTGCAGCAGATGCACTCCCTGTGTGAGCGTACTAGTTCCCATCCATCCAGGCACTGTCATTCCACAGAATTACTACCCTCAGGTTTGGAGATGCAAATGCAGAGACAGACTATACAATCCATGACTTCGGTCTTGTTGCTGTTATATTGTTAAGTTATTCTAGCTTTATCTTGATCCATTTGAGCCAAGACATGAAATTTTCTTTTGAGCCAAGACATGAAATTTTCTATGTAGAAATCTCAATGTTGGTTGAATGTTGTTCTACCAGTTGAGATGGTCAATGTTGGTTGAATGTTGTTCTACCAGTTGAGATGGTAGAGATAGTTTTACCAGTTGTATATAAAATAGATGGATGTATGAAGGTATATAAAATAAGCCAGTGAAAAATATTAATGTACTATTACCTGGTCATGGATACACGCTTAAGGAACATATAAATTTCAATGTTACAAATATAAACAGGAAACATTTATCCATAGATGGTCATGGATACACGTATAAGGAACATATAAGACTCAATGGCAGGAAAAAACTGTTCATATATCCCCATACTTGGTCCACAGGGATGCTCCTCCAGCACAATTGTAAAGATGCAGAAAAGGTGATCCTGTTGCTCTTATATGGATTGTATTTGTATTGTGATGACTACATTATAACATATTGTGATGACTACATTTTAACATGTATTAATGTGATCTATAATTTTCAAACAGTTATTTCAGATTGAGGAAGTGCTCTTTGCTGGATGGTTTATATGGTTGTTCAAACCCTCCTTACCACTATCTATATGGTTGTTCAAACCCTGCTTGTCACTGCCAGAGTTTGAATATATGGGCCGATGGCTTTACACCAATCGGGGTTTGAACTCAAGTTGTTTACATTACATATATGCTATATGTATTACTTATATGTTTGTATGGTTATGCCATATATGCTATATGTATTACTTATATGTTTGTATGGCTATGCCATATATGTATTACTTATATGTTTGTATGGCTATGCCAGAGTTTGAATATATGGATGGTTGGCTTTACACCAATTGGGGTTTTAACTCAAGTTGTTTACATTACATATAACACATATGTTATATGTATTACATATATGTTTGTTTACATTACATATAACATATATGTTATATGTATTACTTATATGTTTGTATAGTTATACCAGAGTTTGAATATATGGATTGTTGGTTTTACACCAATTAGGGTTTGAACTCAAATTGTTTACATTACTCAAATTGTTTACATTACATATAACATATATTACATATAACATATATGCTATATATATTACATATATGTTTGTATGGTTACACTTTGAAACAACCAAAATATAGGATAGTTTAAAACTCTTGATTATATATATATATATATATAACAAGGGGTTTTACATTATCCAAAATTTAAATTTGGGCTGTTGTTGGTTTTACAGTAGGGAGGGTTTGAACTTGAATTGTTTGTATAGTTATACCCTGTCCCAACCATCATATAGTGTAGTTTAAACTCTTTATTTTTATATGTGTGACAAGCGACTCTATACCAATAGCATCTGAACTTAGGTTGTTGGTTTTTTCACTAATTTTTTTTTAACAGTGGCTGTTTGTATAACTACACCGTGTCCCGACCACAATATAGAATATAGACTCGTTTAAAACTCTTTATAAAGACTTCGCACCAGTGAAAATTTAAATTTGAACTATTGACATAATTATACCTTATCCCAAACAGCCACAGCAGGGCCCTTACAGACCTCCCCTATCTGAACTATAAAATGGTCCATTCAATGTGTCAACAACATTAGTGGACGAATTTATATGGATTTCAAATATTTTTTTGGTTTAAATCCAGAGTTCTATTTAAAATACTTGCAAATATCTTTTGTACAAACGTATATCAGTGAATGGTGAGCTGCTGCCGACTAGATCTGATAGCTTCATGTTGGGATAAATGGCCAGAGCTTACAGTGTTTTATGTAGATTCATGATGCTTCATTTACTGCCTATTTACAGTTTATCTTTAATGACATATATGCTATTTGAGGAATGAAAAATACATAATTCAAGGTGTCAGATTAATTATGTCTGAATGGAAGTTAATAGTTGCTTCTCAGACTTATCATTTCAAGTGAGGAGGATAATGGTTTTGAAGCTCGCAATGATTGATGAAAATAATCAGCAATTTCCATTTTAAAGTAACTGTAACTTGCGTTATTGATAGTTGTCGCAATAGGTCAGCCTCATGTTAATTGTAGTTGCCTTATTACTCTCTTGAGTGAAAAATGGCTACGTATCACTTTAGTGAGAAATTGCTTTTAGAGATAGCATTAGATAAATAAATAATAACTAATTGATTTTGGAGGAGTTTTTAGAAAGTGGGAACTTTGGAAATTTGGATAGAATGTTGGGAGGGGCAATAATATATATTAAAAAAATATAAAAAATATTTTAGATTACAATGTATCTAGATAATGATAAAATTGAAGGTAAATCCATGACAACCCTAATCTAGGACAAGGATGTTCCTAGTACAACAAGCAATAACTACAATATCAAAATTACTAATTTAATTTGTATTAATAATTATATGAATATATTTAACACAATATTGAAAGTTTAACCTCCATAAAGTTTTTATTAGAAAATGAGAAACAAAATTGAAAATACATATATAAAGTTTTAACATATTTTAAAAATTAAACTTTACATATATAAACTTCAAACATCTTTGTAAATTTGAAGCATTATTCTTGTTCTCGAAAAAGCAAAATAGTGCTACTCTTATAATATGGAAATACAACAAAAACCAATGATATGGTTGGTTGATAAAAGCTAAATAGTGATACTCTTATAATATGGAAATACAATAAAAGTCAATGATATGGTTGGTTGATAGCAACCNGAAAAAGCAAAATAGTGCTACTCTTATAATATGGAAATACAACAAAAACCAATGATATGGTTGGTTGATAAAAGCTAAATAGTGATACTCTTATAATATGGAAATACAATAAAAGTCAATGATATGGTTGGTTGATAGCAACCAAACTTGAGCAAATGCTTGACATGGATATGGTATTGATTTATTCTTGATAGTATAGTTTAGTCTTTGTTTTATAGTGGTATTTTAAATAAATATAATGAAAATATTTGTAATAAATTATGTATTTGTAATAATGGAATAAAAATATTTACATTTTAATTTAATATAATTTTAATTTAAAGCTCTCTATTTAGGAAGAGTTCTCATGCTCCCATTTTTTTTATGTTAAAGCTCCCAAGCTCCCAAAATAGTTCCCAGCCATTTGAAAAGGTTCCTTACTAGTTCCCAACAAACTTCAACTTCTATATGGGTTTTAAAATGGGATGATATAGAAGTCTGGTTTTTAAAATGAGATTATAGGGAAACCTAAGCTCTAAAAATATTAGTAAACATGAAAAAAAAAAATGGATGTTTAAGATTTTATTTAATTTTTTTTTTCCCTTATAAGTTTATTAGAAAACAAAAGTAAGAATAATAAATGTAAATATTAATTTTATTTTATTTTTGTTAGAAAAAGGATTTTATTGATCTAATTCATATATACATAAGTGTATCTTAAATAACAAAATAAAGAAGATAGCCCGCCCTAATTGGGAATCAAGTAAATTGTAAATAGACTTCCAAAATATGCTAAGAGTTATGACATACATAGATAACAAATCTAGAAGATAACGAGCTAACTTGTCCTGAGACTCCATACAATAATTCATGTTGCATTTGAATGTGCATGTCATTGTTTGGAAAATGGTTTTCCATTTGTCCCCCCTTTGCTCCCCATGCCTTGTTGATTACCACTCACCAATAATTAGGATGTTTCCTTCTTAACTGATGCTCACCTCATCTAGGTAGTGGAGGTCCTTGCACGCAATCAAATTTGAGGACACCGTTTGGAAGTTGAACCCAATTAGAAGATAAAGAGCTATGAACCAAGTTAACTCCTTCATTAGCTAGATGATCCACTACCTTGCTATCTTTTCTTTGAACATGGGAAGAAATGAGAGCCAGGATGAGAGGGATATAACTGAGAAGAGATTCAATTTTAGAATTCAAAAACTAACTATTAGAGACTTTGTTGGGAGCATATCCATTTTGCAATTTTTTGAGCACATGAATGATAAGTTGCAAGCCTCCTTTGGTCAATAATATGGAGTACCCTTGGGTAATTTCCAAATATCAGACAATGTGAAAGGCCCAAAGCTATGTTGCATTATTGTTGTCAAGCCCCAAATAGTTTTCATAGACCTAGATGGTGTGATCCTTGTCATAACAAATGATTCCCCATTCTCTACTAGCCCTGGATTCCATTTTGACACACCATCAAAACTAATCTCGAGGACCCTTGAAGGAGGCAGAGACCATACACTAGGGAAAGATAAAGAAGGATGAGGATGAGGATGAGGATGAGGAGAACCTAGTCCTCAAGGAGTAAGATTGAGGTTCCAAGATCCTAGAATAATTTATTCCTAGGTATTGCATTGTAGATCCTTTGTAGTCTAGTGAGTGAGTTGGAGGGTTTCMTTTATATCCTTTTTGATTTTATCCTAGGATCATTTCTTCGATTGTTGGTTATCTTGAATATTCTATGATTATATGTTCCTTCYAAATATCCCACATCGGGAATCTAGAGAAGAGTTGTCAAATTTTGTTTCAAACATTATTTGCAAAGATGCCTTCTCAGGAATGTTAAAGAGTTTATTTGACATTATCTTCATTTCAGTCTCACTGCCTAAATTGGAATACCCCTATGTCCCATAAAGATTATGTATAATTATGTGTGTTCAACAAATGTTCTATGATTTCATACTCTTATCTGCAAATATGACAAAGGGATAGTCCTTCAAATCTCCTTTGAAGTAATTGATCCCAAGTTAGAATCTTTAATCAAGCCAACAACCATAAGAAGGATGCAACTTTGGGCCAAATTTTTAGAGTCCATATTTGGGTCCACATTGGGTCATGAGGAATATCTTTAGGCCTAGATGTTATTGAGTAGGATTATTTGAGATTAAATATGCGAGCTAGATGATACCCCCAATGCAATTTGTTTGGCTCAATATTGGTCTTAATTCTACACATTATGATCTCATTCCAAAATTCCTCCAAATGGGCATTATTCTAGATATAATGCCACTTTTCCTTGGGTAACTAGATGCACCAGGTAGGTTCATTGTCATTGTGAATCCAATACTAACAAATAGTTTTACTTTCCTAATCTAGCAAATTAGCTAAACTGTGTTGAAAAATAAGTTGACTCATTTATTTTGAAAGTTGTTTCCAAGCGTCTTCCTAGAAAAGAGTTGATCTACCATCTCTTGTTCCCTAGAAAACATGATTTTGGATTAAGGATATATTTTTCCAAGAAACATCCCATATCAGACAGTTAGTTTTGTGCCATCTCATGTTCATTTGGTCTTGATCAGCTAGGTTTGCAAGATATTCCTTTCTTTGGATTTTACCCCACAACTACCTTCCACTATGAAGCCATTGCCACCAATTTTTATCACCTATAATACAACTGAGAGTTTCAAGATATCTCAAACCTAACCCACCAACTAACTTAGGGAGAAAAACTTTCTCCCAAGCCACTAGAGCCCACTTTCTTTGAGAGTTGCTCCTACCCTAAAGAAAGTTCATTTGAAAGTTTCTTACAGGATTTACTACATGTTTTGGCATAGCTAGTGTCAAGAAAATATAAAGATGTGTGGTTTGTAACACATATTCAATAAGAATTAAGAATCCTGGAAAATGTAGGGCTCTAAAAGTCCAAATTGAAATCTTTTTTTCCATTCTAGAAAGAGGGTCTTCCCATGAGACATTGTACAGAGTGTTCTTGAATAAAGGGTCTCCTAGATATTTGGTTTGAATGGAAGTCCATAGAAAACCTAGAAGTTTTGTGATATGCACTTGATTTGCAATATGGGTAATGAAAACTAAGAGTTGATATTTAGAATGGTTGATGGAAGTACCCAAGAATGCCATAAAGTCTTCAAGGATCCATTGAAGTTGCAGAGCTTCTCTAACTGAGGGGTTACTCATCAGAAGACTACCATTGACAAACTAAAGATGGGAAACACGTGAATATTCTCCATGCAATTTAAGCCCCTTGATGCATTTTTCTTGCATAGCTACTGACAAACTCCTGCCAAGCCCCTCATCTGTCAAAATGAAAGGAAGGGGGAGAGAGGATGACATTGTTGAATACCTCTAGAAGCATAAAAAGTAGCAGAGGGTCCATTGTTGAACAACATGGAGAAGAAAGGAAGTTGAGGTAAAGGACATGATCTAATTAACCCATTTAATATTGAAGCCAAAAGTAGGAATGATGTGCTTAATGTACTACCAACTTAACTTGTCAAATTCCTTTGACATGCCCATCTTGATTAACATCCCAAGTTTCTTGGAGGACTTGATAGAGTGTATGAATTTATGGGCTAGGATAATACCATCCATGATTTACCTATCCTCTACATATTCAGTTTGCTCAACAAACATAAATAAGAAGCGAAATCAATGGTTTACTATAGTTTGTAATCATGTTTGTTATAATTTTATAAATCACATTGCACATAGATATAGGGTGATACGTTCCAGGGTGAAAATCTTTCTCTTCTTTAGGAATAAGAGTGAAAAGGTGACATCAAGAGAAGGGAGGATTGTTGTGGTTTTCCTAGAGTCTTCAACAAGATCCACACATCTTTCTTTATCATGTCCCAATAGACATGGAAAAATATATAGCGAACCCATCTGGTCCTGTATATTTTCCATCTGGCATGTCCTTGATTGCTTGATCAACTACTTCCATTGAGATCTCCCTCATTAAATTGTCATTATGTTCTACAATTACAGGCTGAGGGATATGGCGAGTGATCTGTTTGATAGCTACCAACCAATCTGGTTGAAGTTCTGATAGGAGAGATCTTTAGAAGGAAATCAGTTCTTTCTCTATGTACCAATGGGAAGTTAGTTTGTTACATTTCCCATGTTGTAAGGACGTTAGTATTTTTTTGTTTCTATGTTGTATCATTGAAATGTGAAAGAACTTAAAGTGATATTTTCCCCTTCCTTGAGCCATTGAATCCTGGATTTCTATCACCATAAAATTTCTTCTTTCTTATATCTTTCATCAAGATCCCCTTGGATTGTGTGTTTTTCTTGAGTCAAATCATATGTTCTCCTACCCCATATGATTTATTGTTGGATCATGGCCATTTTATTTTCTAGATTATTCTTAACTTTGAAAATGTCTCAAAAAACATCCTTGTTCCATTTCGTGAGTGTTTTTTTCAAATTTTTAGCCTTTGCTGGAATTGATAAATTAGAGTTCCCCTTAATAGTGACTTCATTCCACCAATTGGAAATGTTCTCCTGAAATTCCAGATGGTTTAACCAAAATATTTCAAATATGAATGGTTTCCAATTGGGCTTACCTCAAGTATCTATATATAAATTGATACGCCATTGATCCAAGCCAACACTAGGCAATATGTTATATTTAAAAATCATTCCAAAAGTCATTAGGGATTATGATATTAAGAAATGATCAATCGTGTTTGCAATTTCGTGAGCTCCCCCTCTTTTGTTATTCCAAGTGTGTATCATGTTCATTGTTTCCATGTCAATAAACTTTAGTTGTCTTATGGGTCTTTGAATAATTCACTATTAGCATATATTCTATGAATCATGTTGAAGTCATCCTCTATGATCCAATGTTGAGGACCTACTATAGTTTCGAGATCTTGCATATTGTTGAGAAAGTAGATCTTGTCCATTATTAATTGTCGACCATATACATTTAAGTTAACCTTGATTTTGTAGTTCCAATTATGTGGTAATGGGTTGAAAATGTTCTTGGAGTTGCAACATATTCCTTCATGATTATTTCAATGAGGTCCCAAATGATTTACAAGCCTCTCATTTCTTCATGGGCATCAATGGCTATAGCTTGACTTCCTCGCCAACATTTTGAAGCTATCAAGGTTATCGAATTGATATTACATTTGGTTTCTTGCAACATTAAAATTGAGGGTTTCTTAGACATGATTTTATTACAAAGTAACCTATGCTTATTCTTACCATTTAGGACTCTTATATTCGATGAGATGACTTTCATTTTAAACTGGGTGGTTGAGGGAGAGGGAAAAAGTCTGTAATCACTAAATTTTGTCCCAAATTTACTAGGAATTCCCCTATTTCCTCAAGCCACTATTTGTTGTTTTTTCATCGTGTTTTCTTGTCTCCTATGGCCATCTTCTTGGTTTCTTTTAGCTTGGTGAACTTTAATCTAAGAGAGCTAGCTAATCTATGTCCCACAGACTTTGAAATTGTTTGGATATTCTTTTAATGATTGTCTCTTTCAACCTATGAATCTAATCCCTTGGGATTGAATTGATGTTTTTTTCTTGACAAACCCTAGAAATATCCTCTAGATCTAAGTCCTTAAGATTCCTTTCTTCTCCTCCTTATGAAGTGGTGCCTTATTCTTCCTCAATGATCATAGGTGCTTCTACTAGGTTGATTTGTTGCAGAACATTGTCCTATGTCTTGTGTCATTTGAGCTCTTCATGATTGATGTTTGGGGTATTGGATCTAGTGGTAGCCTTGATTCCTAGTCCTACTTCCTTGGGTAGTGGATTCTCCTAAACCTCATGAATCTCATTAAGAGTGGAAAAGTTATTGTTAGTGAGGATACCTTTGGGGGTCTCTTGACCAATGGGTTTCTTTCCAGGTTTCCTTTTGTTGATGACTCTGACAAAACCCTTGAGATTCATTTCTTTAGAAGCCTTGGATGGATTTTTCTGGATGTTCATAGGAAAATCCCTAAAAACATGTCCATGCACATGACATCATCTACATCTAAAATGGATGTGATCAATCCAAGGTTTGCACCCATTCTGAATCCTAGTAACTCAAGTCGATCGAATCAGGTACATGGACTGAAACATTCATGTGCACAAAGATCCTTGCATATGAAGTTTATTTTCCTTCATTTGTTGTCTCTAATACTTTAACGAATGTCCCTAGGGTATTTTATATGCCTTCGAGTATTTCCACATCCCTATGTTCATGTAGAAGGTAATACATGTGGATTCAGACTAGGGCATAAGAGAAGTCCTCAATTTTCGGGCATAATTTCTATGTCCAATACCGTAAGTGTAGACAGGAAAAGCTAAAGAAATAAGGACCATTCTCAAATATTCTTCCCCTATCTTCCACATGATGAAAGATTGTTGTAAAGAAACTTTTCGATCCTAGTTTTAATTCAATATTCCCTTTTCACTTCCATCTTGTGATAATCTAGCCAATGTTATATTTCTACGTGGGAGAGATGCCTAAAAACTTTACGATTATTGCATGATCCTTCATATACTGAACATACTATCCAATTTTCTCACATTTGAATTCATAGCAGGGAAGTTTATTAGTTTTCAATACACATTTTCCAGGTTCCTAAGCGTTAATTTTCTTCTTACTCTGTTCCAACTCACGACTTGCGGATCCATGAGATCTATTTTCCAATCCTACACCTCCCTTTCCATTGGCTTTAGCCTCTCCTATGGAGGAACCCCAATGCAAGGTTGTCTCATGTCACTACCATTCTTGTTCCTAGCTAATACCCACGTTGTCTTCAATATGGATAAAAACCCTCTTTATTGCAAGTTGTAGAAGCTCCTTCCTAGTTAATTCCAATCCTCACCCTAGCCCCTCACTAAAATATAAATATTAATTAAATAGAAAATTTGAAAGTACTTATTAATTTTACTTAAAAATTTAAATTAATGATATAAAAAAATTTAAATTTAAATATTAAAAGTAACAATAATAAATAGAAAATATAGATAAAATACCAACCATCATAATGAAATAAAACAATTTAGATTAAATTCCTCTCCTTTAACTAAATGATTAAGATGAACCAACCCTCAGCGTACGCCTATCATATCAACAAACAAGACAATCTTTCAATGGAGCGAGAAAGAAAATCGTTCTTTCAGTGACTGTTGAAGATGTCATTTTGCACACAAGCAGTTTTTTTGGGGGGGTTTCTAGCCATTGTTTTCATAGCCCAAATGATTACTTTTTGGTACTTTTCATTTTTATGGCCTTCATGGCATCGCCCTAGAAGCTGTGGAATGGTTTCTATGGTTAACTAATGAAGCCATGATCACTATATTCCAAGTCAGAGAAGTATCAGTCAGAGAAGGGGCTGTTAGAAATGACAGAATTGCAATAATAAGACTCCACTTGCAGACGGTTTGTTTGAAAACATGTTTTCAAATATGAGAAACGACTGAATTGCAATAATAAGACTCCACAATTTAGCAGAAGGCTTTTCCTTGGTACCATTCTCACTACACCATACCGAACGGAAAACTGGGTCCTACTTCAACTCACAGTAAAGTTGGTACAGGCGATTAGATATGCCTGGCATAGATTTCAAAACAATTATGTTCTGTTGAAAAAACTGATATCTTCTCAAGAAAGGAGAGGAAAAATGTTACTAGGTCAATACAAAATTATAGATATACCTGCCATTGTACAGCATTGGTCCACGAACGGAATGGATTAAAAAAATGTGTTTTTATTCAAAACGATAATTTTAAAAATAGGTTTCAAATTAATAAAAAAATATTTTTTATACAATTTAGACTTGTGTACAGTTTTTATTTGAAATAAAATAGAGTTTTTAATATCCAATAATTATGTTATGGTATTCAGTCTATGTAATTTTGTTGCTTTTAATAAAATTAAAAAAATATATATTTAATTTATTTTTAAAATCTATTTTATTTAAATTTATTAATTAATTAGGTTGGAGGTTTATATTATGGTGTTTGAGAAAGGTTTGTTTCAACGTGAATTTGAAGGGAGGTTTATACAATACTTGTTGTGAATTTGAAAAGTGCAAAGTTTCTACTCTGTAAGTAAATCTAAACAAAGGTTTATACTTAGGGTGATATAGTTGGTTCATTTTCTTATTTTATTTTTTTGTTTTCAATATGAATATTTTATCACATATTTCAAAATCTCAACTTGTTAAGGGTAGGTTTAGCAAAGTTCAACTCTAAAGAGAGTAGAGAGAGGTGAAAGAGAAAATAAAAGTAGAGAGAGAATTGAAACTCCAAATAAAGTTAGAAGCAATGATTGATACCAAATTTACATTGTTAAAAGACAATATTTACACACATATAAACAATAGAATATTAGGGTTCAAGACTCACTTGTAGAAAATGGAGGCTAGAATACAAGAAATGGAAAAGCAAAAACAATCAACCCAAGAAGGAGAGGTGGAAGCAAATCTCAACATGAGAGATAGGATTAAAGAGCTAGAAGAAAAACTAACCAACAGTTTGGCCCTAATTAGTTTGGGAAAAAATTGGATATCAAACCCATAAAAGAGGAAATGAACAAGCTAATAGAGTTGGATTATGAGCATAACAAAAGAACCTTGAACCTCATAATTTTTGGTATAAAAGAATAGCAAGATACGGCAAGATAGCAATAGTAAAAGAAGAACGAAAAAATAAATTACAAATTGAAACAACTTACATCATAGAAGCAAAGAGATTGGGAAAAATAATCAAACATAAAGATAGGTTGATCTGAGATAAGATAAACTGTAATGACCATAAATATGACAATCTTCAAGCTTAAAAAAGTTGGGAATATTTATAAATGAAGACATGAGAGGTTCAAAAGGTAAAAAAGGTTTGGAAGGAAGGAAAATGTGCAATAATTAGAAATTGAAAATGGATTAGATGGATCCTGATGTGGATCCGAAACGCCGACAAATAATAGACAATATTGTGGTTCTTCTGATTAATTCTGAACAAAACTCTCACCACAGGAACCTTAACCATCTGAAAAGATATTGTTAGGAGTAAAGGCCACAATAATAATAATAAATAAGAATTCTAAACACATAAATAAAATTTTAAAGAATTTCAAGTAATCCCTTAACTTCATAAGATTTGATAAACCAATTCTATCTCAATAGAAATTAATCAGCATATCATGCTAATTCTTAAATATTTTTTATGTAGAGAAAGTAATTGATTGATTACTACTAATACCATCTAATATTATTGAGGATTACATATTACCTTCTCCTTATTTGTAATTTAAATTGTAATCAAAGAAAATTATATTATTCATATCTTATTTTATGATTTAGATTGTAATTAAGAGAACGTTGTGTTGTTCATATCATATTTATATTGCAATGAAAAATAATATGAAAGAATTTGTATTATATATATCTTAATGTGGTATTCAAATTATAAATAATATTTCTTTTTATGTTACATGATAATGTATATTTTTTAATTTTTCAAAAGTTGAAATTAATAAATCTAAATTATTATAATTTTTATAATAAATAGTTATTATTAATTAAATTTATTTAAAAAAACATTATTTTCTTGATATTTAAAAAATATGATTATATTAATTATATACAAAATAAAGTATAATATATTTAAATTAATTTCAAAATAAATATTACATTAATCATAATTTATTCAAAAATTTTATTATTTCACTAAGTTTTTACTTTTATTTATTTTTATTATATATTTTAAAATAACAATTAACATAGTTCGTTTGTCAACTCACAAGACGAACTATTTAAAATTAGAAAAAAATGTTAAATGTGAATGTTTTATAGAAACGTTCAAAATTTAAATTTTTAATTACAATACATTTATATTTATAAAGGTATCTTTAAAATGCACACATACCTCTATCCGATATTTTACTACTTCTAGACATCATAGACTTCATTGATGATGATCCCAATCATGAACCTAAGTATATCATTTGACTTATCTATTGTTCAAGAATGGTGACATTATCTGTTTCAGATCCACAATATTGATTTCTATTTCAAAGATGACATTGACATACTTTATTTTGTCATTTTTAATGTAAAATTCTATATCATTTGTGATGTATTTTTTATTTATTTATTTACAGGTTACTTTTGTGTTTCCTTTTTTACATTATAATTTTGAGATTAATTTTGTGTTTCTTTTTTAAATTATAATAAATTTGATGATGAAAATTATTGTTAATCAATATCAATTTTGTACTTTTGTGTTTCCTTTTTTACATTATAATTTTGAGATTAATTTTGTGTTTCTTTTTTAAATTATAATAAATTTGATGATGAAAATTATTGTTAATCAATATCAATTTTGATATATCAAATATTTAAATTATATTGTTTTTTAATGATGAAAAAGTTTGAAATGATTTTTTTCTATGAAAACTAAATCTATCAAATATTTAAATTATATTGTTTTTTTAATGATGGAAAAGTTTGAAATGATTTTTTTCTATGAAAACTAAATCTAATACCTTTGTAGTTGGGGAGGAGGGTATTTCATCCTCATCATTAAAATCAATATTTAATTACAAAATAAATAATAAACCTCTTGAATTATAATGTTTAAGAAATAATTAAAAAATACAATATTAACCTCAATTAATTCACATCTTATGTTAATAATAATAACATTATTAATCCAATGCCTTTGTAGCGTCCTCATCCTTAAAATTAATATTTAATTACAAAATAAATAAATAAACTTTTTAATATGATTGAATTATAAATATTTAAGAAATAATTAAAGTATGTAATATTAACTTTAATTAATTTATATGTTATATTAATAATAACACAAATATATAGAGATATATTTGAAATTTCAATAAACTATTAACTACTTAGTTATGTTGTGCATGGGAGTCTCTATGGTCCCAAGGAAGAAGATTGCACATTGTGTTTGGGGGGTTAGGGAATGTGTGAAACAATTTAGTCAAAATCTACTCATTGTAGCGTGGACTCATTATTGTTAGAAAATATGCAATCAAGATCTTGTTCATATTTGGGGATTCAATATTATTCATCAAGGTAGTAGTTATCGAAACGAACCTTGGATGGATCAATATTGAAACCATTGTTGCATAAATCAAATAGGTCTTATATGAATTTGATAAGGTTTCTCTCTTTCACAGTAGGATGGATATGAACGATGAGGTGGATGCATTGGAAAAAAATTCTACTTTGTTAAATCTTAGAACCATTATGAAAAATGGGGACTCTTATCATGCCACATGCATTAACGGGTGGTGTCTGTAACATTCCCTAGCTTAACTAAGGAACATTACTACGCATAATACACATAAAAAACAAATTTTTTCTGTTAATTCATTTTCCTATAGCACACTAGCCACAATTTATACACATAATTAACTAGATTATGATACTCATGATTAAAAGTATCTACAACATACTAAATGAACATGAATGCAATTAATAAATCATTTACAATAGCACATAAAATGATTCTCACTAACATAGTAAAATGCATAGCCATAAGGCTCTTAAAAAAACTCATATGATAGATAAACACTTATCTTTAAAAGAAAGTTTGTGCAGCCAGCTGCTTGGGAAGGACATTTCACCCAACCATAGACTTGTTGTTCCAGATCTCAATAGCTAGTCACCCTCGAACTGGGGCTAAGAATCCATAAAATAAGGGTGCCTCTTAAAGTCCATTTGCATCTCAATATCTTACAACCCACTGGTATTTTCCTACAACTATCTCGAATTTCTTATAGCTCTCTCCCTCTTGACCCTCCTAACCCAAGGAATGTACCCCTTCACTACTTTTGGTCCCTTTGAGCGTCCCAGTCCTTTATTAGGGTCTCTCTAACACATGTAACCAAGAATCTCTCTGTTGGGAACTCAAGGGAAACTCACTGCCAAGAAAACTACTAGGAATAACAATAGAATTTTTTTTTTGTTATAGTGCAACTCACACAAGAGCTCACTCTTCATGCCTAAAAACCTCTCTCTTCAATTTCCATCCCCATAACTCTCCAAAAACGCTCCAACATTATCTAGAATTCACCCAACCTTTCTCTTATAGCTTTGGTGCTCTTTTTCCTTCTTTACCCCTTGTTGTTCATGCCCTCGTTTGAATGCAAAAATCTTCCTAATATTCCTACACAAATTTCCTTTATTTTCCCAAGATAGTTGACTGCACACTCTGCCCAATGTTGATTGTACTTTATCCTCATGTTCTCCAATAACTATAGGATGTGACCCTCACACCCACCTTCTGACAAGTATTTAATGATTGGGCTCTCATACTGATCCAAATTTTATGAGAAAAATGAAAGGAATATAGATTATTAATAGGTGATTAACACAAAATAATAGAGATACAGTAAATCTGGTTTTCTATTCAATAACGAAATAAGCTAAAACTGTAAAATGCAGCGGAAATAAGCTTGCTGGAATGGTGGCGACTTATCTCTGAGAAGAGATGTGACGACAGTGCACATTCACAAGAAGCATGTTACAATGAGGCTATGAAGGCCTTTTTACAATAAGAAAGAATTACAAAAACCCTAGACATCCAAAAACCTAACCCTAGGAGATGAAGCGCCAAAAGTCATGTGGGACCCGTTTGGGTAAGTTAGTACATCAACTTCCCGGGGTCATAACTTTTGCATACGATCTTCGTTTTAGGCGTGTGATAGCCCGTTGGAAAGGTATCATCGAGAAGATTCATTTTGGGGGCTCAATCATGCATTTAGCTATCATTGAGGATCTCAATATAGAAAAACCTTCATTTAGGCCCTCAAAATGGCCCCGGAAGTTAAAACTACTAAAAATAGTAAATTGTCAAAATTGTCAGAAAACTGTTTTGAGCCAGTTGGAAAAGCTGGGTGGCCATCGATATCCATATGGATCACACACACTCAAACAATGAAGTATAAGGACAACCCAAAATATAATAAAATTAAAAAATGTGTGTTAGAATTAATATCCACAATTAATTATCCCTTGGACCCCTCTTAAATACTCTTTTGTATTGTGGAGAACTCAACCCCCCATCTCTATCCATATTCCCCAAAAATTGGTATCACATTTTATTTATTTAAAAACAAAAAATAAATTTGCATATTACATCACTTGGCCATAACCACATTCATATCTACATTATGCATTAATTAAACTAAGAATTATACTAGGGATGTTATATTCCCTCTCCCCTATAGTTGTGCACCATCCTTTGTGAAAAACACCATGCTGAAATAAATATACAAATTTACATCATAATATTCAAAAAATAAAATTTTGAAATTTGTTTACTCTCCAACAACAGTTCTAACCAAAGTCTCGCATTCTTCTCAACCTTTTGACCCAAGGAATGTGCCCCCTTCATTGCTCTCAATCCATTAGGTTGAACTATTCTTTTATTAGGGATATCAACATAGGTGACCAAGAATTTTGAGATGTGGTTTCAAAACTCTCATTGTAAAAAAATGGAATCTTTCATTTTTAGCTTCTATTTTCTCCAAAATTGGAAAATATTTGTGGACCTATTCCTCTCGCATAGTTTCTTCATGATCCCATGTTGCATCTTTAGGAACATAGAAGGTCCATTGAACCTTCACTAGCCTTATGGATTTGTTCCTAAGCACTTTGACTTTCCGGTCCAAGGTGTGTATTGGTTCCACCTACAAATCCCCTTCATTTTCTCCCTAGATCACAATCCAATCAATTATGTGGTTAGGGCCAGGAACATATTTATTTAATAATGACATATGAAAAATATTATGCACTCTAATGGATGCAAACAATGCTAACATGTATGCAACTAGCCCTATATTTTCTAATATTTTGAATGACCCACAATGTCTTGCTTCCAACTTTGGGAAGCAACCCAATATTAGTGAAGTTATTTTCTATTTCACTTTAAAAAAAACATGTTCATTGTTATAGCCTTAATTTCCACCTTACAGATCTAGAAGAGAATCCAATAGAAGATGAATTCAAAAAAACATCTCTAGCTCAGTATTTGGGACATTTTTTAGGGTTGTCGTGGGTCCCACATGAGACAACAAGCAACAATAGTTGTTGGTCATCTATAGTGCAACAAGGGGTGATCCTTGAAACCTTCTAGATTCGTAGAGTTGGAAAGAGGAAAGTGAGCGATGAGTTGTATCATTGTTGCATGAGCCTTGGAATTCACATCATTCATATATCCATTGGGTTCTAGAAGATATAGAATATCTCCATATGCTCCTCCAATTATATATATAAAGAAGGAAATTCTTGAGCATGAGGAGGAAGAATCATTTGCAGAGTTTTGTTTTCCAAATATAGAGGAGCTTCTCCTACTCAAACCAGTCACAATCAGATTTGCTAGTTTGATTAAGAAGCCGAGGAGGTGGAAGGAGCAAGGAGCAAAGGGGAATGCATCTACATCCAAGGTATCACAATTTATGTATTTATTATGTTTCATTAATAAAACATCGGTTTTCCCCTAAATATGTTTGTATCTGATTTACAAATGTTTAGATCTAGTCTTGCAATGCATAGATAGAGATAGACATAATGAATTTGATTTTCCTTAGAAGAATAGTTGATTGGTATTTGTTTGTCTCCTTGTGTGTAGGAATCTGTTGGACACACCAACCACACTGAGAGTGGGGGTGAATCAATGTAGGGATCTTTTTACTCCTTTACAAAACACCTTAGTTAGAAATCACCATCTACTCATCATCATTTAATTTCTTTTATAACAAGTTGTATGTACTCATATCTCAGCAACAAGCATCATCAATAAACCATCATCATGAAGAATATAAGGAACACAAGATATATGTACAATTTTATTTTATATTACAGATACAATCCTTGGGGGTTTTTTGAGCAACAACTGAATAGAGAAACAACTCCACAAGAGCACCAACTCTCAATGCAAGACTCAGCCTGCAAATATTAGTACCAACTGAGAGGAGGAATCCAACCCTCAAGCAGGGGTGATTTTAAGAACCCCCCCTAAATTTATATGTATAATAAATGGGTGAATCCCCATGATACATAAGAAAATTCAAAGGCTATTTTTATCAATAATATAATATGTATATATAATGTTTTGGCTAATCTTTTAATATTTTATAAAATCTTGTAAAATCTTTGTGAATATTTCACTGAATTATAAAATCTTGGTGAATCTTTCACTAAATTATAAAATCTTGTAAAATCTTGGCGAATCTTTCACTGAATTATAAAACCTTGTAAAGTCTTGGTGATTTTTTTGATAAAGTATAAAATCATATATAATAATAGGAGAATGTATTAATTAAATTGTAATATAATCACTTTACATATTTGGAAAAAGAAACATAACTTTTCCATCCTCTAGACAACGTTGCAAGCATTAGGGGTTGTGTTTGTCAAGGTTCTCATTGTACACTTGCATATCCCTCTATAATTTTGGATGATATTTCACCACAATGTTCATATGTGTTTATCCTAACCACCACTTCTATCAAGCTCAAGAGATATTAATCTTTTCTCTTCCACTTCTATTATGGATTATTTATTACTGATTCATCAATTACGAAAGGACCCTTCAAACAAGTTCATCATAGGATGTTCCTAAATAGGAGTGCACATAATTCTATCAATGAATAACTCCAAAAGTATAAGGATATTGATAGGTCACATTCCATGCATGACTTCCTCTCTAATAATCCATTTGCACCCAAAAAGAACCCCTTTCCAAGGAATAGAGGTCACTTTTACCCCTTATATTTTTGTTAGCTTATAAAAAGGTTAAGGGACACATAACTTTGTAATAAATGTTGGGCATAGATTAGGCCTTAGAACTATAGGGAACAAAATCACCCATTGAGCATAAGTTTTAACTATTGGATTCAAATGAGACCATAAAATCTTCTAGTGGGTATAAAATTAGACCTTAAAATTGGCACTGATTGCATCCAAGATTTATTGGATGAGACCATAAGCACCCTCCCGAAACATCTTCAATTGAGACATACCCTCCCAAAACATCTTCAATTGAGACATTCTTCCAAGTTCTCGAGCTCTTAACTAGACCTCTTTGTTCTTTGTATCTCCTTATTGGATGATAGACTTTAGTTAGTTCTTAGGTATTAGATCTCATAGATTATATCTAATTTCATAGGTGTTGCATTTGCACTCCCACTTGTGGATTAATTATGATGTACCTAGTAGTCCCTTCAACCTATTCATGGTCATTTGTTGAATAATAAAATTATCATATCTTATTTTACCTTATCCATATCCAATTCACTTCTATTCAAGACAAGGTAGGGCACGACACTTGTAATTATTTCGATCAATTTTCTTCATTAATCAAGGAAACTAGTTAGAGATATTCTCACTGCGTGCTTCAGTGCTTTTGGGCTCACACCTTCAAGTAACTTGCACACATCACTCATCCAAAATGTCATATACAAGTTTCCTACACTTAAGGTGCATGTGGGCAAATGAATGGGAAGGATTTTCCTACACATTAGGTGTAGGTAAGTACCTAAACTGAGATTTTTACACAAACTGACCAAAATGTGTATCTAGTGATGCCAAGTCTAATTTCACAAGACAAAGTCTTGAAATCCTTGTCCATGTGTGTGATTGTACTCCAAATGGGAAAAATGTAGATGTAAGTGATGCCAAAATCAATCATGTGATGTTTCATGATGTGACATTATGTGTCCCATCAATATCCTGAAAAAATGGCTTCCCATACTCACACCCACTGACCCTAGTGAAACTTGGATATTATTTATTACTACAACGCAATTTCAGTTGTGGCATTGTCCAAATTCTTTCCAAGATGAATAAACTGAACAATATTGCACATTATTAAGGAATCTAACAATAATGAATGGATTGAACCTCGATCACTATTCTAGTCACATGGGTGATTTCCTTAAAAATTCAGTTGATTACAAGACATAAAAGAGAACAAAGAACAACTTTATAGTTATGAAAAAGAACATGAATACTAATCAAGAGATAAATAACATGGTCATATGCACCACACATATTGTATATAAATTTTTCCAGGACTTCATCCATTTCAGCTACAAAATTTGGTATTTTGTTTCCTTTCCAACATACTCTAGAGTATCTTTCAACATCCAAGCAATAAGAGAGGGATATTGTCCTTACTAGTAATAAAGATCCAATGAGTGTGTCAAAGGGATTTTAGTGGGATATATGTTGAAGAGTGAAACACAACTATGGTTGGTGAGTTTGAGACATTGATGAAGAATCATACTTCGTGATTGACCCCATTACTTACAAGAATAAATCTTCTTGGATGTTAGTGTGAGTGAGAAAAGTATAACACATGTGGATCTATTGAAATATGCAAGGCTATATTGCTCACCAAGGGTTATCCCCAAGAGGGGATGACTTCAAGTAAAATTTCATCAATGGTGCAAGAAAACAAATTGAAGCATGAAATGTAATTAAGAAGCCAAGAACAAGTGTGTATGTTATTGTCTTTCCATAAGACTTGGAAAATTTCTCTAGTAACCAATTCTATATTATACATCAATGGATTTACCCAAATTGTATCCAGTGTAATAAATATACTATTCCTCCATCATACCTAAGCCAATGACCATTGTATTCAATCATGGGAATAAACACATTTGGATTACCTTATTAAAAAATAATGTTAAAATAGATCATGTACAAGTTCAACACTTTGGTCCTGCCTAAGTTGGGTCGATAGTCAAATTTAAGTTAAATGACGATGATATAAGAAACTACTAAGATGTAGAAAATCAATATTTAATATATCAAACCATTAGAACATCCCCCATCTATCACTTTCCCTTCAAAATGATTATTTAGAATATGTGACCTAGAGTATGTCAAGAGTACAATTTGAAAATGTTACTGGAATTCCTTGGGTAATAGAACCATAGACTAATCAAGGAAAAATTTAATGAGGATAATCATAAGTTACAATAATTGAAACTTTCTAACCTCGGTGATAATTCATGGAAAATACAAAAAATGCAATTTTTTACATGACTATCTTGTTTAGAATAGATTTCCATATTATACACTCATGGTGACTCAAGAAACTGCCACTAAATGGGAGCTAAATAAACTTCATAATATCCATGTCAAATATGAGCTTGTCTTTTTTATTGTTCGAAGAATCTACCTTCTATCATATGAGTGAACTATGCAACTCATCCTTTTAATTATTGGTGCAGGAAGGGTTTTTATACCACTTTATTTAATTTATTCCTTTGATTTGAAGAACCCAATGCTTTCTCTTTATCTTTATATAAATACCACTAGTAATGAGAATGCAACCTATTCTAAATTAAATATGATAATTAGTATCCTTCTGGAATATCTTATAGAAATTATTAACAACCTTCCTTGGGGTAATCATTGTAAAACATATCTTTGTGTGATCCTCCTTCATCTTGACCTTCTCACTATCAAAACTCTCAACATTTTATAGAGGTCTAAATGTTGTGTAGGGTTTTACTAAAATTGGCGAACACCTGGATTTTAAATTGACTAGCAATGGATTTGGCAATCCACCATACTTGGCATTATGCCTAAAATCTGGTTAATTCTGACAGCCTTTACATTGGTTCCACTAACCAAATTATCCAATGAATCTTAAGACCAAAGTCACCCATATGACCGATACCCCCATAGTTTGTATAAATAAAAAAAAATCAATGAGCGAACGAGATCATTTTTTAATTGGCAATCCAATGGTCGTTATCGTTTTGACCAAAAGGTAGGGTGCCTGACAGGCCGTCTCAAGCTCCAGGCTGGTGAGATTATCGTGGATTCCAAACACTTAGATCCCCCACCATACCTCTTCACACTGTGTCGATATATTTTAGAGACAAAAGTTTATATAAACCCATACAAATCGTTTTACACAAGAAATGTGGGACTAACACTCAACAAGCCATTTAATCAGCACCGTTGATCTCTTGATCAGTTGATTGTTGAGTCTTTCCTTCATCATCTCTACAATATACTTGTTAAATTATCTAATTGCAATTCCACTACATCAAGTGCTTGCATAAGATCCTCCACTTCTTGTTTCTTGGCTGAGAAGGAATCATGAAAGGATATGTTCTCCTCTTGTATTCCCTTTGCAGAAGCCTCTCATGCTCGAAATTATTAAACACTGAGCTCCAACGAGTGGAAATAATTATGTAACATAATATGTATGAATTCTTTGACAACCAACAATAAATTTTCAGCTATCTCAGCACTGTATTTAGCAGTAAAATCAACATGATTTGTGGATTGCGGAGGTTGAGAAATGTTTGATGCTAACCTTTTGCCACTAGTTACTACCATTACATGCCCTTTAGAATGTGATATATATATATACATCCTTAATATTCATATTCTCAAGTTATTCCATGGCATTGATGAAAGCATCATGAACGATGGTAATACTTCTATGTAACATATCAATCTCATCATCCTTTTGTTTTGTGAGATCATTGAGAAGTCTAGCATTTTTCTTTAGACTCTCAAAATATTCTACCAAATGTGCAACTTTCTACACTGCAATCTGCAAAATGTGTGACACACCTGTAGCCATAATTCAACTCTTTGGATACCCACTACGGTGCTTACAATACTCTCTTGGTAATAAAAGAATTGTAGAGCTTTAATGGCTTCAATAACACCCTTTGTGGTAGACACCATATGGGTTGGGTATGTTATTTACATGTAGCATTTTGGATGTGATTCCAAACAAATATTTTCAAGGTGTATTCATGCAACAATCCCCCAAAATTATCAAATTCCCCACAATAATTTGGAGCAGAAAGAATGGTGACCATTTTATCTGAGCAATCCAAGTTTTGAAGCTCTAGTTTGACTTTAATAGGACTACACATGTTTGAGACATAATTATCCAATGATTCTAGTATATTCCCTATGTCCCCTGATTTAAAATGAGATATAGTATTACCATTCATCACTGTCTAAGGAACGAATAAATATTTTGGTACAAACGAGACATTCTCTACAGAGCTTGTCCTAAGAAAATCTACAACTTGTACTTTCTTTAACCTTTTGAATACAACAGTGGAAAATTTTGTTCTTCTTTTATTTTCTTTTCAATTCTACAGGTTCAAGTCTATTTTTGTTTGTTCAAGTCTCTTCCTTGTTTATTCAAATCTATTTTTGCTTGTTGTACCATGTAGTAACAAAGTGCCTCAAAACATAGTGTCATAAAATAGAGTGCCAACCATCTTCTTTGTCATCATACCACCTTATCCAACAATGACATAAATGTCATCATAGGCAATGTCTCTCATCTAATTGACACCAGTGCCATTCTCATCTATTTGAAATTAGTGCCAATGCCATTAATGCCAACTTGTATTGACATATTGACAACAACCATTTTCTTTGTCATCATAGGAAATTTTGCTATATTTTCGTTGTAGATCACTCTTCATAGTATAAAAGTGATGGAAGGTTCACTAATTAGGCATGTCATATCCTCGATTGCACCAGAGCAAGATTTGAAGATCTAGGAGAGTCAATTAAGTGAGAGGAAGTATCAAATAATATAAGATAATATAGGTAAGATAATTTTATAAATGTCCAATAAACGACCACAAAGGTTGTTCAATGAGATCCAAGACTCTCTTTCATTCTTTGAAGAGTACAAGTCCCCATATGGAACCGGGATTTACCCCTCAAAATGAAGGGCCATTTTTGAGACAGTCCTTTCAACAATATAGATCTGAAGATGAACTTGGGTGGAAGACTAAGCAAGACACTTAACAGGATTGATATCTTTGGCATGTCCTTTTGAATATCTATTGGTTAAGGGTTATAATTTTGTTTATTGAAAATGATAGTGTACTGTTCTAGTTACCTTTTGGTCATACTGATGATTACTCTTTCTAACTTT
Source organism: Picea sitchensis (assembly GCA_010110895.2). Taxonomy (NCBI): domain Eukaryota; kingdom Viridiplantae; phylum Streptophyta; class Pinopsida; order Pinales; family Pinaceae; genus Picea; species Picea sitchensis. The sequence continues at coordinate 16,478 of SNQJ01S0073489.1, read as the reverse complement.
GTGGATTCTTCTATGGCATTAACAATGTGACTTATAAAGTCAACATAGAAAATTTGTGCTGGTTGTTGGGATTCTTCAAAGAGTATCATATGGGTGTCTTCTTGCAGCTTTATAAGAATTTAGGATTCATTCCAGACTTCTGTAGAAATATTGTTGGTTGTTGATGGAATTTTAGGCCTGGTATTCACTCTATATTCAAACAAGTAAATATTTATTAGAACTTTCAATCATGTACTCTAGCGAGAATTTTGAAATTTGGATTGGTGGATTTGAGTCATTTTCCAAATGCTACTACTTAATTCGGATGGTTACTAAAATTGTCACAAAAGTAGAGGTGCTTATTATTTGGCCAGAAATTGCTTAGAATCACTTAAATAAAGAATAGTCAACTTGATAAATTATTCACTGAGGAAAGTGTTAGAAATGGTCTTAGTGCAAATAGATACAAGGAATCTAAAACTATTGTCGAGGATACTAGAATAATGCCTCCAAGAAAATCTAAGATCCCTATCCACTATGCTAAAAAATCATTGATGAGGTATGCCTCAGAGAAACATGGACTAGTAGCATAGGAACCTAGTGCATACAACTCATTAATGTTGCAAAAAAATGTAAACTGGTAGCTTGAAGGATTTGTGAAAATATAGGTTCTTCTTCTCAATCTAGCTGATGAAATATACAACTGAACTGAATAATTAAGGTGATTCATTTTTTAGCATATTGCAGGATTTAGGCATGTAAACTGTTGTATTACATATATTTGACTAGATATTAGGTTCCATATTTTCCTATGGAAATAGATGGACTATCCAACTTCAACCTATTTATATTTGTCACATACATTGAATTTACAAATTATTGAAGTTGTATCTGTCCATCCATATTAGTTGTGATTATCTTATGTTTGAATATAATAGGCGGGTTGGTTTTTTCTCCTATTTGGCATATTGATTGAATTGGCCCTATTTCAGTTCACTGGAGAAAGGGATCCAATCTTGATTGCTTTAGACCGTGAAATTTGCAGGCTTTTACAATAATGCTAAATTTGCACAAGATTCTACAATAAAGCTTAACGTGCAATGCCTTGAATATGTTTGTATATAGTCCATTGATAATTCTTTATTACTTGGTAGTTATTAATTGATAATGGTTTATTACTTGAAAATTTATGTTGCCCTTGTATTTTGGAATGCTAAACACATGTTATATTGAACTTGGTAATATAGTAGTTTCCTTTTATGTTAAGTTGAGGTGAGATTTCTGAATTTGCATTAATTGTTCTATAGTGAAATTTCCACACAAGAGAACCTCAAAGAAGTCAACATATCAAAGAATCATCTTGAACAAGTTGAAGATAAAGCTTAGACATGCACTTTTCTTTCTTTGATCTATCATTTCTACCTTATGTATTCTTTGTAACTCTTTACAAGTGTTTGAGTAAAACAAATGAACTTGAGTAGACTTAAATTTCTAAATGGAAAATTAACTTAGACAATTTTGGTAAATTAGAATGAATGGTTCAACTTGTCATTTATGGGAAGAACAATCATATCACTAACCTTTAGTTCTTTCATGGAGTTACTCCAATGGTATTCTAATGTTCATAATTGCCTTGTATCATTTTAGAGCCCAAATTTATTTCCTTTTATTCTTATTAAGAAAAGACTTATTGTTAAATAATTTGGCTCCTCAAGGAAAGGACACAACTACTTGAGGAATCACTTCATGGTATGTGAATGTGGTAAATATCATTCAAGGAAATTATCCATAGTTTAGACTTCTAAGAACTCATTGTGGGGTAATTTGGGTTTTTCAAAATTAGTGTGGATTGCACAAATTTTCCACATTGGCAAAGGACTAGCATTGCACTAGGTGCCTTGCTAATCATGTCTTGATCTTTATTGATGCCACCCTAGGTAAGGCCTAGGGAACCTTTAGTAATAAAAACTCCCCTTTCTTGGGGTTGTAAGGTGTACAAAAGAATAAAATATCAACATTCCCCTATTCCCCTAACCAAGTTTCAATTTCCATTGCATTATCATTCATGATGTTATCTGTTGTACTACACAGACCACTTAGTTCAATCGTTGCAAGAGTTATTTTGCTTGACATTAAGGATTATTGTACATCATTTCATTATAAAAGGTTGGATAGTTTTGTGCCAAGATTAAAGAAATATATTTGATCTTGTTTTATCAGGAATACTAGAACTAGTTAGATTACATGCTTAAGAAATGTAAACAATAATGCATTTATCACAAAATATCATTACACAAAGATGTCATAGAAAATCTATCTTTGTTAATTGAAAAATTACAAACTAATACAATGTTGTACATACAATATAACCTTTCATTAATTATCTAAATAAATTTGTATGACTCTTAATCCAACACATGAACCCAATTCAAGTTCTCTAGGCTTGTATGCCATCTTACAACCTAGGGTTTTGAGGTCATTTGCTACACACAGGGACAATTTTACTTAAAAATCCATTTCTGGCCAAATGGAGATTAATTTAACAAAAGAGACAGAGTTTTTTGTCAATCACATACTAAAGAACAAAAACCTCCTTCAGTTTATACACAAGTGTTATAATTTGGGAGATATGCAGTGAGATTTGAGGCCTATTTTTCAATAATATTTAATTTCTTGTTTTATTAATTATCTTTGACTCCTATTTTTAAAAAGATGCATAAAAATGTATCCTATTGTCTTATTGGCATCCAAGTTACAATGAAACAAAACTCAATGTCTTGTTATGTTGATCCTATAGGGATATAAAAGGAATCTTGTCTTGCAAACTCTTATGCATTTTTTCCAGACCATGGTAATAAAATCCTGCACTCAAAGAATAATCCTAAAAACCCTAGGTAACTTTAAAGATAAAAACCTGTCAAAACAACAATCTTCAAATCCTAGATTTTATAAAAACATATTATAGAAAATAATAATAGCAAGTACACAAGACTAAACTATTAATCACATCTATATTTTATTGAATATGGAAATAAGAAAATATGCTACAATAGATCAAAACCAAAAATTTGCTAACCAACCTACTGGAAGACCACCTTACTCCTTTATAGACTAGGAAGAGCTAGGTTTACAATCATTGCACTCCATCATTGTGTTGTGCCTAGGTTAAAATACTAAGCCCTAAACCTAAATCTAATTCTATATTAGATAAGTGTACCCTAGGCCTACATGATAAAATACCTAGATTGGAATGATAGACAAGAAGTAGAAAACATACATATAGGCAAGCACTAGCTACTAGAGATTTGTTCCTACTTAGACCGAGTCAACTCATGCACCTATTTCTATAACTAGAAAATAAAATTGAATTAGAAAAATGACTGAACTAGAAAATGGAAAAAAATGGAACTTGCTAAATCTAGAACAATAGTAAAATGAGTTTAACTGAAGGTGGAAAAACTGGAAATATAGTAAGATTGGTGCATGCAATCATTGATAAATCTACAAGAGAATGTAAATTCAAAATCAAAACTTTCATGGACTTACCTTGATGTGATTTTCATGTACTCTTGTGTAATAATGAAGCATGCTTATCCTTCATTCACTTCCACCTTCATAGTGTTGGTCATTGGCCTAACATTGATGCTTTGAAGAGTAATACAACCATCAATACCTTAAACATCAATTATTGATGTAGCATACACTAATATTTCAACCAAGAAAACTTTAAAAGACAAACACGACAATGTGTGTTGTTATTCATGGTATGGAACGGAGGTTTGCAAGGTAAGTGGCAGTAAAGTATGGGTAATGGAGGTATTTATCCAATCAACAAAGGGGTTTGCATAACATTGTTTATGGAATCTAAAATTCAATCACCATATTTATGAAAGTATAATTGCATTAGAGGAATGTCGGTCTCATGCTAATAGGTTTCCTATGATGTACACATAGGAACCTAGTGCAAAGACCATTTTTCTCTTCGCTTAGCTAAGTAGAGCTCATTTCCCTTTCTAAATAATCAATAAGTCTTTTCAAATAAAATACAAAATACACATAGTAGATCCTAAAAGGTGAAGATGCTCAAGTCACGCCAAAAAATGAAAGGAAATAAAAATATCTTTCCTTGACCATCAAACATATTAAAAAAATAATCATAATTATGGAGAACACATTAAGTACCCACAAAATAACGAAGACATATATTAAGCCTAAGACCATATGTTTCTCAAATAAATGTCATGACAAAAGGATGAAAAGCATTTTTTTACTCAACAAAGGTCGTTAACTTTAACCCTAACCCTTGACTCAATGGAAATTAGATGAAGCCAGTCATTCCATAAGAAAAGGTTCGATCAAACATCAAATGAGAACTATAAGCATTCAAGGGCCTAACACATTTTTAACCAAAATAAACACAAAATTCCAAACTTGACAAAATGCTGCAAAATGCAACAAAAAAACAAACCATTAAAATTTATCAACATATTAGAGAAAGACATCAAAGAAATTTCATCTACTTGAATGAGCCCATTCTTTCTTAGTGAAATTCTTGTTAAATCAGGTATCTACCCTTTAATACTAGGACACTATCTATGTGAAGATATAGGTCCCATCTTCATCAAATTCCAACTTCATTTCCTATCACATACAAGAAAGTGACAATGTAATAGTTAAATATCAAAAAATCAATCTTAAAATAACTTGCATCAAGAAAATGTGGCTCCGAAGTTACAATAAAAAACAATAAATATAAATTATAGAACCTATTTTTACCTGAAATGCATCCTCAAATTGCCATATAGTAATCTTGCTATGAAAAAGAATTTCCAATCTACTCCAAAAATAGAGGAAGAACATATCACAAGAATCACATCATCTGTGATATTCCATTCACTATTTCTTGAATCACCAGTGGAACACATATACCAAAATAAGTGTCCCCTAGGCCCTCATATATATTGGATTAGATCAAATCTTACAGTATATGATTATCAATTTCCTAGTTCTCATCTTGGTGCTCATTTTCTTCGTTATGAACAAGACCCTCTCCAGATGGACTATCATCATGAGCCTCCAAAGAATTATGTTATGCATCAAGTTCATTAGAGAAACTTGTTATATTGTTTTCTCCCCTTCTATCACAATCAGATCGCCAAAGAGCTAGTGATCTTTCATATGGAAAAGTGGTAATGTCATATTTTGTTACATATAATCTTAAACATATATCCATATGTTTATCAAGCTTGTTCCTCATCTTTGACTTCAAAAATGATAGTGCAGTAAACATTCTCTCATCCTCCACTGATCCCAAAATCATGGTTTGACACAAATCCACTAATTTGAAATATTCAGATATGTTTTCCTGTAAGTATTGGCTAGCACCTAAAATAGTCCATAATCTTGTTATTGCACCATATTCTAAAGGATTCTCCAAAGTGCGAAATTGATTCCACATTGTTTCAACGAAGCATGTGGCTTGTTGAAACAATTTTGATTGATCCAAAATACCTTCAACCTGTTCTCCATGTATCTCATCCTTCTTGCAAAATTCATCCACCAAAGTATTTAATTTTTCCACAAAGTCACGTTTTAAAGTAGGTTGAAATTTTATATTGTTCCAATATTCAGGGTACACCACAGCACGGTCTCCAACAATTCATCTCGAGGGAATCATTCTCTTATCTCCAATGAAAGTGATTTTCCAATTTCTATCAAGTTGCATCTCATTGAAATGACAACATTCTCGAATAGGTCTCTTGACACAGGGCGCTCTTTGGTGGTTCATCCTGTCTTATCAATATAATGAAAAGGAACCATATACCCACACACTTCCATACATAGTATACCTTTTTCATCAAACTTCAAATAATTTTCAGTATTTTCTATATCAATGATCATAGTCCAATTTGTAAATCGTGGACCTATGAAAGACTCTGGCATTGTATAAAAATTATCCAATGAAAGGCATGCAAATTTTCTTGCATTTATGTATTCTACAATATACATTGTGCGACTTTGAGACATTTTCATGGGGAAATTCATTTCATATAGCATAGGAAGAATTCCAACCAATGTTAATAATGTCTCTATGTCAGTTAGTTGAAAGAGAAGATCTTGATCTTTATCTACACTAAAGCGATGTTCATACATCACCCCTACCAAGGACTAGTACTCACTAAATAATCTTTGAGCTGGTCCATTCAATGAGATCCATCTTGTATCAAC
>SNQJ01S0073489.1:0-10261 GCA_010110895.2 Picea sitchensis | reverse complement strand
CTCACAAGAGTTGACATCTCTTTCAGTGATAGGTTGCTCAAAAGATCTCGAAGCATGAAGAGAATGTGGATCCTTGGATTGAGGTATTTGAAAGTATGGTGATAGATCATTTTGTCTTGATATTTTCTTCCCACAATCGATGTTTGACAACTCAATAAATATTCCACAATTGAAATTTCAAATTGATCTAGAAGCCAAAAGTCAAACCTGCAAGAGAAATAATATAAAATTTGTAAAATTCCTAACAAGTATAGAATATATGTATGTATTTATATTTATTATCTTTTTTTATAAAATAAAATTCTCTAACTTATCCTTTAATGTATATAGTTTTTATGATTCAACATCTACCAATTAACAACATTAATTATCTCATGCTAATCTTCAGTTTGTAACCATTTTATATTTTCAGGATAGTTGTCTTATACTATATATTGACTACAACCTTATAATGCTTCTATATCCATTACTGACTACAATTTCCATTTCAACAACCATAGAGATGAATTTGTTGGCAATTGGCACTCTTAAGGAGAATCTGCAGAGGCAAATAAACAAAGAAATGTCCATTCAAAGTGAAGATGAATGGTGGAACATGATCACATAAGGATCTTGAAGATTGATGTGGTATGTTTTTATTATTAACTCTAGTTTTAATGACCTACAATGATGGTTGGGTACCCACATTTATTTATTTAAAGAGAGACAATGATGAATGGGGGCCTAATTCGAAGGGCAATAATCACCTTGAGAATTGTTTCAATTTATGAACAATATTATGCATGTCTTAATGGTCAAACTCAATGGTTTCTATGGTTATGTTAGTGTCAACAAGTTATTTTTGTCACCAGTGATCAAATATGCTCTTACAAGGATTTTTTTAGGGTCTCAAGTCAATTTTTTATCATTTCATTAGGTTTTCAAAATAAAAATTTGGTCACTGGCTAGTGTGTCTAGGTCTATTACTGCTTCTTTCAAAACTTTTCATGTTTCGGTCATTGCCATCACTCAGTGGGATGTGTCATCACTGAAAGGTCATCATCATTATCTCATTCATACCATCATGGTCCGCATTCAGCCATAGGGATACCAATCAGTGGGGAAAATTGGTTTAATGATCCAGGAGCATCGCTCACTCATCAAGCGAGCCAGCACATTGAGAGGAAACAGCTGGATAGCACCAGCATGCATTTTGAAATACTTTGGAAGTATTGCGCCGTCCTTTAATGAAGTCATTTATAAAGAAGCGCACTTGTATTGTAAAGGGGACCTTGAGCCTTTAATCTCTCGTCCTTAGTAGATAGGAAGGTATTTAATAGATTTAATGTAGGTAGATAGATGTTTTAAGTCTAGATTAGACAGTTTCAGAGTTCGAGAGGGAAAATGGATATAGACACCCTTAATTGTACATTTGTAACAGGATTATTCAGAATCATTCATTAAGGAGCAGGAAGAGAGAGAAAGAAGAGAATTTGTGAAGAACACCTATGTACAGATGTTTTTGAATTAATAGAAGAGAGTCTTTGATTCAATTTCATGGTTGTTGTTGTTTCTCTATGTATGTGCTTATCCGTTCATGAATGTATGTTTTCTTTGTATGCATTTTCTTTGTATATGCTGTGCATGTGATTTCAGGGTTTGAAACTGAAGTCTGAGAAGGGAGAGAATGAGTTTCAATTGTTTCTCTATCTGAGCCAGGAGATTCCTGCATAGAGTGCATTCAAATTCATCCACAAGGAGTGCGTTGATGGAGGCTAGATAGTTGAACTTTTGTTCTTCTTTGTCCTGGAGTGAATTGGGTAAGTTGCAACCGTGCAAGGAGTATGCAGGTTGAAGGAAAGAAAAGTCTCAGTTGTTGGTCTAAACTAAGGAGTAACGACTACTGCTGCAGGAAGTGCGTAGAGTCTGAATAATTCAACACTTGAGAAACTGTTGAACGACCGAGTGCAAGGAGAGCGCAGACATTCCTCTGAAGGAGTCAGAGTGAATAATCTCAAGAGGGATAATTCCTTTGTGATATCATTGAAAACGAGTCTAGAAGATTCACATCGACAAAGGTGCAAGTGGAAGTCTCAAGCGCAGGCTTGGAGAACAAGTCGTCGTAAAGGTACTTGGCCATTTCAACGAAATCCTTCAAGGAGGAGGAATCGATGGCTAGGATTTGTAGGAAAGGTTGGAGAAGTCCCGATAGCCGTTAGATCTCGAGAAAGTTGCACAGGTTTTAAGCTTGGAGGATCAGGGAAGACCCCAGGGATCGGAGTTCGGGATATCGGGGTTTCTGTGGACGAGGGATTCGTATAGAACGAAATTGCGATTAGCGATTTCCTGAGAAGATCGGGACCGTTGATCTCAGCGGGGTTACGTGGCCCGAGATCCCGGAGAGTCAGGGTTCGACACTTCAGAATTCTTAGTGTTGAAATAATCAAGGAGGATCCGCGAAACTTCGAATCATAACGGGTCCCACAGTGATAGCGTTAGGCATTAACAGGTGGCATCGGGGATCGGGAATCGGTGGTATAAGAGGTAAGTGACCTACGAAGTCGTAAGTTCCGATTTCCCGACGGATAAAATCCCAATAAGAGCATGGAAGGCCTTGGTCAATACTCATCGGGTTTCAGGGTTTTGGGAGGCCCGAATGGGTGGTTTCAGGACCCGCGATACTGTGAGATCCAAATTCCTGATAGACCCAAGGAAGATCGTAAGGAGAGCATCCTGTGGGTACGGAGCAGTCCTGATAAGGGATAAGAAGAGTAATTTAGCTCTTCGGGCCTAAGGAAGAGAAGGTCCCAGTGATCGCGGACGTGTGCCAGGGGTGACGTTTGCGTCAAGTGGTATCAGAGAGGGAATAGTTCTTTGATTTCTATAGAAAAGAAGGAGAAGGAGTAAATAAACCATGCCGCCAAGGAGAGAAAGGAAGTCACCTAACCCAAAAGACAGGGAGGTGAGAAGAAGAGGTAGGCCAACAAGAAATCCAGAAATGGAAAGACAGATGAGATATCTTTGAGAAAGACTCGAGGAGATGGAGACAGCACAAAGACGCGGAGTTGGTGCAGGGGATCTTAGTGATTCCGAAGTTGAAGAGGAAGCTAGACATGCAGAAGAAGTCGCAGCAGAGGATGCGTCAACCAAGAGGTTGATAAAAGCTATCACCAGGATGAGTTCAAGGACCAAAATGGATATTCCAGTCTATGAAGGGAGCCTGGATGCAGAGGAGCTAATGGATTGGATCTGAGCTCTTGATACCTACTTCGACTATGAGTACATCGAAGAGGACAAGAAGGTCAAGCATTCTATCACGCGTTTGAAGGGACATGCAGCGTTATGGTGGGATGAGCTACAGGCAGATAGACGTTCCAAAGGAAAACAGAAAATTAAAAGATGGGATCAAATGATTGCTAAGATGAAAGCAAAGTTCATCCCAAGGGATTATCAAATCACACTATTCAGGAGGATGCAGAACTTGAGACAGAAGTTGATGACAGTGAAGGAATACACCGAAGAATTTTACAAACTCAATATCAGAGCAGGTCATCGGGAGAGTGATGATAAGAAGGTAGCCAGATACCTGAATGGGTTGAGATACGACATTCAGGATGAATTAAGCATGGAAACTATCAGAACTGTTGAGGATGCTTACCAGATGGCTTTGAAAGCCGAAGATAAGTTGAACCGTAAGCAAGGACAACGAGGGCGAGGCAGAAGTCATCCTAGAGGCAAGGCAGTTGCCTANAAAGAGGAATGGAAAAAACCTCAGGGTAAGATTGAGAGAGGTGGAACCTCACAACAAAGACAACAATATGTTGAGACGAGGAGACAACATACAGAGCAGGGTGGCGGATATGATGATGCAAATACTTTTCCTCATACCAGAGGTAGGGGAAGAGGCAGAGGAGGAGTTATCACATGTTTTACATGTGGGAAGGATGGACATAAAGCTGTTGATTGTCCAGACAGGAAAACAGACAGAGGAGAAGCTCACATCACTGAGGCGCAGAGGCGTGATGTTGAGAATGAAGACACCGGAAGTGGGAGGTCACTGATGGTTCACAAAGTTCTCTTAACACCCGAGAAAGAGGTGGAGGACACAGCTCAAAGGATCAGACTTTTCCGAACTACATGCAAGACCAAGGGCTGGAAATGCAAGGTCATTGTAGACAGCAGAAGCACCGACAATCTCATTTCAACCGAGATGGTGGAGAAGTTGGAGCTGGATACGAATGATCACCCGAGTCCATACAAAGTCTCATGGCTACATAAGGGTCATCAGGTGAGTGTAATTAAACAATGTTTGGTTGAATTCAAAATAGATGGGTATAATGATAAAATTCTATGTGATGTCATTCCCATGGATGTATGTCATCTATTGTTGGGTAGACCATGGAAGTATGACCGAAATGTGGTTCATGATGGGAGAATGAACACATACACTTTGGAGAAGGATGGGAGGACACACAGATTGCTTCCGAAAAAGGATGGGGAAGTGAAGCCGGAAATAAGCAGTACCATACTTCTCATGAGTGGGAAGGAGCTTCTCACAGAGATGGAGAAGAAAGAATATCCACAGTTCTTTGTAGTCAAAAAGCTGAGAATTGTCCTGACTAGCACAAGAGTGGACAACTTACCAGAAGAGATTCAGGAACTGTTGGGAGAGTTTGTTGACCTCATCGTGGACGAATTACCTCGTTCGTTGCCACCGATGAGGAGTGTGAGTTATCACATCGATCTCATACTCGGAGCCAGTTTACTGAATAAGGCTGCATACAGATTGACACCACAAGAAAATGAGGAAGTCAAAAGGCAGGTCCAAGAGTTATTGGACAAAGGACTGGTCAGGGAGAGCTTGATTCCGTGTGCTGTACAAACAATGCTTAGTCTGAAGAAGGATGGAGGTTGGAGAATGTGCACAGACTCTAGAGCGATCAATAAAATTACCATTAGGTACAGATTTCCACTACCGAGAATGGATGATCTGATGGATTGCCTGAGTGGGGAAAATTACTTTTCAAAGATTGCTCTCAAGAGAGGATATCACCAGATTCGCATGAGGGAAGGTGATGAATGGAAGACAACATTCAAAACAAATGAAGGTTTGTATGAATGGTTGGTCATGCCGTTTGGTTTGACAAACGCGCTGAGCACATTCATGAGGTTGATGAATGAATTCCTAAAGGAATTCATCGGGAAGTTTGTAGTCATATATCTGGATGATATCCTGATTTTCAGTAAGACAAAGGCTGAACATATGAAACATTTGGCCATTGTGATGAGGAAACTACAGTAGGAGAAGTTGTTGATTAATATGAAGAAGTCCTCATTTATGAAGATAGAGCTCATTTATTTGGGTTTCGTCATATCGGCTAATGAGTTGAAAATGGATCCAGGTAAGGTGGAAGTGATCAAGAAATGGCCATCACCGAGAAATATCTTCGAGGTGAGGATTTTTCATGGATTAGCTAGTTTCTACCGAAAATTCATCAGGAATTTCAGTGGAATTAGCACAGCGATGATGGACACGGTGAAGAAAATACACAAGTCTTTTCATTGGACAACAGAGGCTGAGAAGAGATCCAATCTGTTGAAGCGAAAGATCACAGAGCAACCAGTGTTGGTGTTGCCAGATTTTCAGAAGACATTCCAAGTGAAGTGTGATGCCAGTGGATATGCTATAGGAGCAATCTTGAGTCAGGAGGACAGGTCAGTTTCATATATCAGTGAGAAGCTGGATGAAGCAAAGCTGAAATACTCCACGTATGATAAATGGTTTTATGCCATCATACAGGAATTAAAGAAGTGGAGGCATTACTTGATCCCGAAAGAATTTGTATTGTACAACGATAATCATGCATTGAAGTTTGTGAGTCAACAGGAGAAGTTGAACTAGAAGCATGCAAAATGGGTAGAGTACATGCAGAATTTCACGTTTGTGATCAAACACATTTAAGGAACTGCTAACAAAGTGGTTGATGCTTTGAGAAGAAAATGTTTGTTGCTGCAGGAGTTCCGAGTCAAGACATTGGGTTTTGAGAATCTGAAGGACATGTACACCGGAGATGCAGACTTCAAGGAAGCATATGAAGCAGCTGAGAATCCCGTTCTTAGAGATCGGAGCCCATGGATAGACTACATGATCCATGAGGGATTGCTTTTCAGAGGCAATCAACTGTGTATTCCAGATTGCTCCATGAGGGAGAATCTGCTAAAGGAAAAACACAGCGGGGGCTTAGCAGGTCACTTTGGTCATGATAAAACATTCAAAAAGCTGAGCGAATCATATTTTTGGCCGGGCATGCGAGCAGATGTCAAGAGGTTTGTTGACAGGTGTCAAATTTGTCAACATTTGAAGGGCCGAAAGCAAAATGCTGGTTTTTATTAGCCATTACCCATACCTGAGGGGCCATGGGAGGCAATTAGCATGGACTTTGTATTGGGATTGTCGAGGACACAGAGAGGGGTTGATTCCATATTTGTGGTGGTGGAAAGGTTTTCTAAGATGGCACATTTTATTCCATGCCAGAAGACCAGCGATGCGACCCACATCGCAAACTTGTTTTTCAAAGAGGTTGTTAGACTTCATGGATTGCCGAGAAGCATAGTCTCGGACAGGGATACCAAATTCATAGGTCATTTTTGGAGGATGCTATGGAAGAAGATAGGGACTAATTTGGCTTTTAGTTCAGCTTACCATCCGCAGACAGACGGACAGACCGAGGTGGTCAAGATAAGTCTAGGGGATCTATTGAGAAGCTTGGTGATGGAGCACCATGGTAGCTGGGACAACATATTACCACAGGCAGAGTTTGCTTACAACGATTCTGTGAATCGGAGTACAGGAAAAAGTCCATTCCAGATTGTGTATGGGACACAACCAAGGGGAGTTTCTGAACTCAAGGAGTTAGAACAGGCTGCAACTAGCAGTGCTAGCGCAGAGGAGTTCGTTGAGGCGATGAGAGAACTTCATAGCAAGGTGAAGCAACGATTGCAAGACTCAAATCAGGAGTACAAATGCAGAGCAGATTAGCATAGGAGGCAACTTCAATTAAAGGTTGGTGATCTGGTTTTGACACATTTGAGGAGAGTTCCCAAGGGGAACATACAACAAACTGAAAATGAAGAAAATTGGGCCATGCAGAGTCCTGAAGAAGCTGGGAGAAAATGCTTATGAGATTGAATTATCGGATGACATTGGAATATCTCCGACATTCAATGTCTCAGATTTATATCCATATAAAGCTGAGGAAGTAGGGACTGGAAATGATGAGCAGCTAGAGATCCAGTGGCAGAAGCAGATGCCGATTGCAGAGAAGCCACAGATGGAATATATACTTGACAAAAGAGTGGGTAGAAAGACCAGGCGAAAGCAATATTTTGAATATCTGATCAAGTGGAAGAATCACCCAATGGAGGATGCCATCTAGGAGACAAAAGAAGTTATCCAAAAGCATGGACACACCGTGCGGGAGCTCATGGACAGGAGCCCATGAAAGTTTTCAAGCCGAGGAATATGATGCCGGAGCATCGCTCACTCATCAAGCGAGCCAACACATTGAGAGGAAACAGCTGGATACCGCCAGCATGCATTTTGAAATACTTTGGAAGTATTGCATCGTCCTTTAATGAAGTCATTTATAAAGAAGCGCACTTGTATTGTAAAGGAGACCTTGAGCCTTTAAGCTCTCGTCCTTAGTAGATAAGAAGGTATTTAATATATTTAATGCAGGTAGATAGATGTTTTAAGTCTAGATTAGATAGTTTCAGAGTTCGAGAGGGAAAACGGATATAGACACCCTCACTTGTACATTTGTAACAGGATTATTCAGAATCATTCATTAAGGAGCAAGAAGAGAGATCAAGCAGAGAATTTGTGAAGAACACCTATGTACAGATGTTTTTGAATTAATAGAAGAGAGTCTTTGATTCAATTTCATGGTTGTTGTTGTTTCTCTGTGTATGTGCTTATCCGTTCATGAATGTATGTTTTCTTTGTATGCATTTGATTTGTATATGCTATGCATGTGATTTCAAGGTTTGAAACTGAAGTCTGAGAAGGGAGAGAATGAGTTTCAATTGTTTCTCTATCTGAACCAGGAGATTCCTACATAGAGTGCAGTCGAATTCATCTGCAAGGAGTGCGTTGATGGAGGCTAGATAGTTGAACTTTTGTTCTTCTTTGTCCTGGAGTGAATTGGGTAATTTGCAACCGTGTAAGGAGTGTGCAGGTTGAAGGAAAGAAAAGTCTCATTTGTTGGTCTAAACCAAGGAGTAACGACTGCTGCTACAGGAAGTGCACAGAGTCTAAAGAATTCAACACTTGAGAAACTGTTGAACGTCAGAGCGCAAGGAGAGCGCAGACATTCCTCTGAAGGAGTCAGAGTGAATAAGCTAAAGAGGGATAATTCCTTTCTGATATCGTTGAAAACGAGTCCAGAAGATTCACATCGACAAAGGTGCAAGTGGAAGTCTCAAGCGCAGGCTTGGAGAACAAGTCGCCGTAAAGGTACTTGGCCATTTCCAAGAAATCCTTCAAGGAGGAGGAATCGATGGCTAGGATTTGTAGGAAAGGTTGGCGAAGTCCCGATAGCCGTCAGATCTCAGGAAATTTGCATAGGTTTTAATCCTGGAGGATCAGGGAAGACCCGAGGGATCGAAGTTCAGGATATCGGGGTTTTCGTGGACGAGGGTTTCGTATAGAACGAAATCGCGATTAGCGATTTCCCGAGAAGATCGGGACCATTGATCTCAGCGGGGTTACGTGGCGCGAGATCCCGGAGAGTCGGGGTTCGACACTTCGGAATTCTTAGTGTCGAAAGAATCAAGGAGGATCCGCGAAACTCTGAATCGCGACGGGTCCCACAATGATAGCGTTAGGCATTAACAAGTGGCATCAGGGATCGAGAATCGATGGTACAAGAGGTAAGTGACTTACGACGTCATAAGTTCCGATTTCCCAACGGATAAAATCCCGATAAGAGGAAGGAAGGCCTTGGTCAATGCTCATCGGGTTTCGGGGTTTTGGGAGGCCCGAATGGGTGGTTTCAGGACCCGCGATACTGTGAGATCCGAATTCCCGATAGACCCAAGGAAGATCGTAAGGAGAGCATCCTGTGGGTACAGAGCAGTCCCGATAAGGGATAAGAAGAGTAATTTATCTCTTCGGGCCTAAGGAAGAGAAGGTCCTGGTGATATCGGACGTGTGCCAGGGGTGACGTTTGCGTCATTTAAGAGCCTAGACTTGGATGTGCAAAACTACAAACCCTTCATCAAAGGTCACTACAAAGACATCACTAAGAATTTTTTTTTTTCCTTTTGGATAGCTCCTTGAGAAGTTTTCTCCATTGATGAGGTTCATTATGAAGTATTTTACATGTGAGGGAATATTTTCAAGATTGTACAAGTATCATGTCATATTGCTCATTCATTTCACAGGGTTAAAGCCACTTAACCTATCCTACTACCTCTACAAGAACTTGGATAAAATGGTAGAGAAGGTGCATCATAGACAAATTGATCATCAATCCAACCTTTTTCATCGTTCCCTCATCAAAATCATTGTATTTCACCAACTTTCACAAATGAACATCACTTGAGAGACATTCATTCAGTCAAATGTATTTTTGTCTTCTGCTGGTAATCCTACTAGCCAAATTACACCATCAAAACCATCCAAACATACTCAGAGAGTCCAAGAAACTCACTTTTGGAATAGCAATAACAATCTACTCAAAACATGTCACTTGGAGAATCTTTGAAGGCACATTTTCTAGAAATGTCTTGTTTAGTCATCTTTTTGTCGAACCGATTATGGCCAATCATAGATGAAACATGAAAAAATGGAGGAGGTTTGTGTTCCTTATATTGAAAAATACAATAACCTACTTCATATTTTACACAGGTATTACAGCATGAGAGATACATTCACATCTTCACAACTTATTTTTCTGATTGTGCAAAGTCATGTTTTAGACATCTTTTTGCAGAACCGATTGTGGCCAATAAAAGATGAAACTTGAGAAAATGTGTAACATCCCGCTCTGGCGCACATACCAAACTTATTTTTGAGGACACTTGATCGCAAGTGATCTGGATTTATATGATGATAAAACTTTTCTTTCATTGTGATGCATTGAGTTATATGACAGGATGTTTTTACTACCTTGGTGTAGACAGGTGTTGCTGACTCAGTTTCTTTGAGTGTGTAGGGTGTCAGACCTGGAGGATGCAGAGGCATCTTTGGAACTCCCTTGGACTCCGGATTGAGTCAGGG
>SNQJ01S0073488.1:12416-33030 GCA_010110895.2 Picea sitchensis | reverse complement strand
TATCTTCCTCCATCACAGGGTCCATCACCATAGCTTGCATACTAGCAATATTGATGACATGCATAACAATATTGAGCACCCATACCAGGGAAAGTGGCTCAAATACAATAAGACATATTTCGATCTCTCGTACCAGGGAAAATGGTCCTTCAAAGAATTAAGGGTTCCCATATTAGGGATAATGACCCTTGTTGTGAGTTTTATTGCTGTCCAATATCTACTACAGTCACTGTTGTCATGAGAAATTGAATTCACTCATAGTCTCATGAAAATTTGATTGTCACACTGAATCAATGTAGGCTCAAGAATCTAAAAAAATAAATCAACAACAAGCACGATATCAGATTCTGTGACCTCATCTCCATGACTTCAACTCTGTCAACTGGAATTCGCAATCCAAAACTAATTCAAACACTAGCAATGTATATAAATGGTGAAAAAGGGAAATTTTTTAACGCTCCCTCTGTCGAAGCAACTGATTTACCATAGATTTCCCACAATCTATGGTCGCGATCTATAATAGGAAACTAAGGCATGTGAAAATATTCCCTGTTTCAAAGCACCATTGGTGGAATTTATGATTCATGCATAATCCACTAGCACACAACTGTTTTTTTTTTTCTAAGCCAGGCAAAGAAAAATACATTTGTAGCTCCTAGAGAATATGGTGGGAAATGTGACGTCATGGATAAAGAGTCGAACGCTCCCATTGGCTAGTCATCTTTTTGAAGGATTCACCATCCTAGAAAGGGAATGTGGTGGCCACTGCTAGTGCTCAACATCATTCTAATGTGTTATCACATAATGTTGTCTGGAGTCGTATGTGTTCATTGTTGTGAATACCTAAGTCTGTATCCTTTCCTTGTCTCTCTCCTTTTCGCAGGCCAGATCTTGAATTTTCCCCTTCGACCGTTAAAGTCATTTTTTGTTTTCTCTTTTTTGTTCGATCACCCTGATTTCCCTTGATGTCTTACCCGAAGGAAGTCTTGGCCCTAATCCCCTCTATTTTTCTCCAAGGATGACCACTTGTCTCCTTTTTCCAGTCATTGGTCTACCCATTTTCCTAGCCCAGAGCCAGTCGTCCAAATCCTTTTTCACGTAGGCCGCAACCATGGACACAAAGTGAAACATTCAAAGAAACCCATTTTGAGCTTAAAAGTAGCAGGCAGTTTTAATCTTTCAATGGAAGAGATTCCAGGAGTAGTTCAGATCAGTGGCTCACAAGATTTCGAAATTTCAAAATCACACGAAGTATAGCATCAGGGAAAAAGGTCCAAAGTCTCAAGGTCCAAGTGAGCATGAGCCTTTGATATCGAGGGGGACAGGTGGCATCTGATCTAAGTGTTCAGGGAAGTAATCTTTGGGAGTTTCGAAGCGAGAAGTGCATGAAAATCCCGAAGATCCGAGGCCTGGACTCCCGAATTAGTTATGAACCATTGATCTCAAATCGACAGGAGTCATCGATCTTGGCAGTAACATCTTTGAAAGCCGCGAAATGATAAAGGTCCCAAAATGGATATCAGTCATCCAAATCAAGAAGCCACGCATTGTCAGATCCGTCACTTTGGGAAATTTTCTTCGGGAGTTTTGAAATGAGAAACACACCAAGTTCTCGAAGATCCAAATCCTGAACTCTCGAAATGATCAGAGCCATCCAAAGCAAGAAGACACATGGAGGAAGATCTCTTAGTGTTAAATCTATCAAAGTCCCAGAGTGTTAAATATCTCGAAGGCCTGAAGTCCTGAAGTCTCGAATGGATATCAACCATCAGTCTGCTAGAAGCCACGTGTCACCAGATACTTGGCTTTAGAGGTTTTTTTTGGAAGTACACGAGGTTGAAATTTTACTTTTTCGATGGTCGAAGTCTCGAAGGGATTTCAGCCATCGATCTGCGATAGCCACATGTCATCTGCGATAGGGATTTACTTGAAGGATGATCCAAGGGAAATGTGGCATAAATCTATGAATTCCGGATAAAGGTCCGAAGTCAGTCTCGGTCATTCAATTCAAAAGGACATGCGTCAATAGATCACTATCTCCGAGTAAAAGAAATGAAGGAAAACGAGGTTTGGGATTTGATTTCTCCGGAGTTTGAAGACCCGAAGGGATCTCGACTGTTGATTAGCAAGGGCCACGCATCATCAGATCCATGGATCTGGGGGATTTTATCGGAGGAAAAGGAGGTCTGAGGTTTGAAAATTTTGAAGCCTGAATCATGAAATAGATCTTAGCTGTCGATTCGAAAGGGGAAGATATGATGCATTGATTTGAAAAGGGCAGATTTGAGTCGCTGATCGTGAAGCCTCATCCAATATCATGAGGTTGACGGTCATGTTCAATTGTGGGGTTGAAAGAAGCTCGGGTTTTAAAATATTGAGGGCATGCCACAATCAGAACCACTGTTTTGGGAAAGGGATGCATGGCGGTTCATGGTGAATTGCGGGGACAAAGGCAGTTTGATTTCAAACCACCCTTGGTTGCACCCGCAATTGTACAATTGCATAGGTTCATGGCCCTAGGTCACATTGAATAAGGAGAAGGAAAACATGAGATATCCCCCGAGCATTTGAGAGCCAAATGCGTGGCGGCCGTCAACACAGGCAATTGGCACCCTTATGGTTTTGACACATGGCACTCTTTTCAAGCATTCTGAGAAATGCTTGTAGCCTATTTTTGAGTGACACCTATCACCTTCTCTTTCCTGACACATCAACATGGTGACGTCAGGCCACCACGTCAGATCAGCCTCTGGGAGGTGTTATTTTTCAACGTAAAAAAGTAGCGTTCCCGCCAGGGCACAATTTGGCGGATTCTAAAGTTGGTGAGCGTTTGGCTTGGCAGTGACGCTAAATCTAGAAGTTGCACCCAGATCTCATATTGGGACCAGATCTACAACCAAAGTTCGTTGCGGGAATGCAACATGCTCATGTGATAATTTTATTGAGCAGTCCCGCAATTGAAACCATTTTAAGGTGAAAGTGCTACGTGGATAAAGGTGGTGGATTGTGGGCCCAAAAGCGGTCTGAACCCAAACCACTTTTGAGCAGCCCCGTAATCACATGTTTATATGGTGTCCTATCCTAGAGCAGCACGTGGCCCCCCCTGAGGTTTAAGTCTCATTGAGTCCCTGAGGAAAAATAGTTAATGGAAGGCAGGTTGGGTGGTTGAAACCTCGACTCACTCAATAATTAGAAGTATGGAGGAGCTAGCCATGGAAAATAGAGTTGTTAGCCTGAGGTACCCCTGTGAATGAATTTTTTTGTAGGCCCATGCTGATATGAGCTCGCATCTGACAGAGGGATGCATGCTCAGTCTCACAGAAGAAAGAGCAGATGAAAGGCTTTGAATGTAGTAGCCAGGTCACACTCCTGGTAGTGGTGGACTGGTATGAGTATAAATAGGTAGTTTTGATATTTTGTTAAGGTCATCAACTCGTTGAGTAGAGCTCCCTATTTTGTAATGTTTTGATGCTAGAACTGTTCTCTGGTTATGTATCAAATTTGATACTTTCATGTTCATAGAAGTCATCTTCTTTTCATCTCTCTGTAAAAACTGTGCTAAAACATTCGGGCATGGAGAATCCAGTCGAGGGTTGTTATGGTTTTGTAATGTAGGTTTGATTATAGTGGTATCGTGACTAGTTTTAGTCATCTCCCTTGTTATCTTTCTCCTTCTTACACTAAATGGCTAGGGCATGGAGGATCGAGTCAAGTTGTTGTAGTTGCATTATGATGTAGGTTTGATCATTGTGTTGTTGTGACTGTGTTGTTTGGACATATTTTAGTTTTTGAAGCTTGAGCTCAAGAGTGATCTTGAGTCTCAGTTTTTCTTCTCCAAGCTACTTGAAAGCTTGATGCTCATAGCATTATTATTCACCTTTCTCACTAAGTCTTCCCTCTGCTCACACTTAAACTCAATTCATTGACTGAAGTTAATGTGGCCCTCACTTCCCTGTGCATTTCTTGTCCAGTTTTGTGTTGAACATCATTCATATATTGAATTTTTTCCATTGACCTCCACTCATATAAAACCAACATCCACCAAAAACTATGTTTGGTACTGGGATTATCCTCCCGCAATCTAAGGGTGACTCTCAGTGCTAACATTCTTGGCACCATTGCCTAGGAACAAATTGAAGACATTTCCCTGGGTAAGAACAACAAAGAAATTATGATTCTGAAGGTGCATCAGATATCAGTGACTTGAAGATTGCATCTTGCACCTAGTGACTCCATTGTTTCAATCATGGCTCCGAAAGGCAGAGACATGAGGTTTACTCCGCAACTGCATCTGGATACACCTGAAGCTGACCCAGATAAGATTATCAAGAAAGGAAATCTTTCTCGAGAAGGTTTTTAGACGCTATCTCAGATTGAAAAGTTCCCTGGGAGAACGACAACGATTAGATCCGGTCTTTGATGGTGAACAAAGACTAGACACTTTCAGACTGCATATCATTCACCTGACGACTCCATGTTTAAAGAATCTAGTGGAGACTCCACAGTTTTAAGAATTCATATTTTCAGATGGAAGCCATTTTGGCTCGAAGGTTTTCTCCTTTCAATTTCTCTGTTGTTCTTGGTTTTCCAAATGTTGTTCCTACTATTGATGAGTGGGGTGATTTTTTTCCCATATTTAGAGAATGTTAATATGACAAACCTGTCAAGCATCTTCGTGAGTTTCATGAACTCATGCATCAGTGGGAGATACATCATGAGGATGTATTATTGAATATGTTCATGTACTCATTAGCAGGAGATGATAGTGAGTGGTATCACTCCTTGCCCTCTGCTAGCATCTCCTCCATGTAACAGTCTCATGCAACTTTCAATGCTCATTTTCAAAGGTATTATTTCTCCAAGTTAATATTTCATAACTGTTTTGAGGAGTATAGAGATGGCCTTCGAGACATAGTTCATTCATGTGAAAGATGTGAGGATGAGGGGCATCCCCCGGAGGAGCTGATGGAGATGATATGATAACTTTCTGTAAGATTAGAGGAATTGAAGGAAAATTTTTCTCGTCGCTCTTACGAAGAAAATACAGAGGATATTCCGGTCTTGGAAATAGATGTTCTTGGAAGCCCTGCTTATGATGAAGAAGTGATGTCGGATACTAACCAAGAATAAATGATTGTTGATGGATATCCTAACGAAGACGATGAAGAGTAGAGTTTCTCCATGGTTCCTATTTTTGGTGATTGTGAATCTGACCCTGGGGAGAACCATGAGGGAGAAAAGGGGGAGCCACATCTCTCGACTATATTGGCTTCGAGATTTTCCTGTTTCAATTTCTCATCCATAGCTGGTTATCCACATCCAGTGCTAGATAGAAATGAATGGGATGATTATCTTCCGAGATTTAGAGGAAGCGAGCATGACGATCTCGATAAGCACTTATTCAATTTTCATAGATGCATGCTTGAGAATGACTTTTTTCATGAGGATGTATTGATCAAGATGTTCAAATTTTGTTTGGAGGGAGATGCTCGTGAATGGTGTAAATCTCTCCCTGCTGATAGTATCCATTCTTTGAAGGATTTTCACAATTCTTTCAATGCATATTACGAGAAGAGTTACCTATCTCATCTTATTTTGGGTGATTGTTATAAGAAGTTTGAATTCTACATCCAACAGATGATAGAGTATTTCTCGTGTGATGATTTTGGTGAAGATCTGATTAAAACAGAAGGTAAGGACAAAAGCGATTATTTTACAGTTGTGGATGAAATTTTTTCTCTTTCTATTTCCCAAGAAGAAGGCCTTCCAGATATGATTGATGATAGCACTGATGATTGCATAGCCATAGATGCATTATATTTTGCCCCTTGTAAAACGATTGTCTCAGATTTGAAAGAAGAGATGGTTGTGGAGGAGGATTCTTCTCTTTTCCTTCAAGAGGTTCCCCATGATGTATTTTCACCTGGGATTGAAGATAAGAATCTAGAGGTTTCTCATTTTCCTATGAAAAATAAAAGAGTTGTGCTCTCACCTATATTTGATGAGTATTCAGATGAAGAAGAGCAGATCCCTACATCAAATTTTGTTGACTTGGGAAGCATCCAGCCTGTGTATGATGGCTATGAATCGGATTCTGATGTGGAAATCAGCCATCCTGAGTCCGCATATGACATTCAACAACATGTTAAAAAGAAGCATCCAGTCACTGATATACACGAAGAGATCCATTTCCCTCATTTAGCATATGTTATCGGAGCAGACAAAGAAAAAGTGGATCAACAATTTGCATCATCCTTTCACTCACCTGTGCTTGACACAGACATTCAACCAGAGGTGAGCAACCATAAGACAGAGCGTGTTTTCTATTACCAACCCAGTAGGTTTTGTCACCTATTTTATGACCCTGTAGGGTAGTACATGTAGTGGCATTTTTTACAGGTATTGAATCCTCCAAACTTCATCTTTCCTTCAGCACTAGGAAGAGGACTGAAAAATGTAATCAATTTGTTGTCACAGTTTCATTATCTTTTATTGATCAGTGAGAGAGTAAATAAGTTTTCAGCTAGGAGGTTACTTGATTGGCTCTGGTGGAAGTCCACTTTCACCTAGCACTTTATAAGAATCAGTTAGTCTAGGAGTGTACATAAATAAGCTCCTTCTGGAGCCCATGTGTTTGTTTTCATTTTTAGTAGAGTAGTGTACATATCTCCCCATTTTCTTCAGCGAAAGTTTTGAGCTAGACTCCATATCCCAAAAACTAAGGCACTGGAGCTGCATGTTCTTGGCAGCTAACAGGGAGCATGCCATCCCCTATGGAGCCAAATGTTATCAAATAATGTTGTCTGTAGTCATATGTGTTTGTTTTTGTGAATACCTAAGTCTATATCCTTTCCCTGTCTCTCTCCTTTTCAAAGGCCAGATCTTGAATTTTCCCCTTCGACTATTAAAGTAATTTTTTGTTTGCTCCTTTTTGTACAAGCGCCCTGATTCCCCTTGGTGTCTTACCCGAAGGAAGTCTTGGCACTAATCCCCTCTGTTTTTCTCCAGGGATGAACACTTGCCTCCTTTTTCTAGTCACTAGTCTCCCTGTTTTCCCAGCCATAGCTAGTTGTCCAAATTATTGTTCACGCAAGCCACATCCATGGACACAAAGTGAAACATTCAAAGCAACCCATTTTGGGCTTAAAAGTAGCAGGCAATTTTAATCTTTCAGCAACAGAGATTCCAGGAGCAGTTCATATCAGTGGCTCACAATATTTCAGAATGTAAAAATTGTATGAAGTATAACGCCAGGGAAAAAGGTCTGAAGTCCCAAGGCCCGGAGCGAGCATGAGTCTTTGATCTCGAGGGGGACTGGTGGCATCCAATACAAGTGTTAGGGGAAGTGAGCTTTGGGATTTTCGAAGAGAGAAGTATGTGAAACTACCGAAGGGCCGAGGCCCAGGCTCCCTAAGTAGTTATGGACTGTTGATCTCAAATCGACAGGAGCCGTCGATCTTGGTAGTAGCATCTTCGGAAGCCCCGAAATGGATCTCGGTCATTCGAATCAGGAAGCCACACGTCATCAGATCCATCACTTCAGGAATTTTTCTTCGGGAGTTTTGAAATTAGAAACACGCCAAGTTCCCGAAGATCCAAAGCCTGAACTTCCGAAATGGTCCGAGCCATCCAAAGCAAGAAGACACGTGGAGGTGGATCCCTGAGTGTTAAAGTTGCTGAATTCCTGTAGTTTTAAATATCTCAAAGGACCGAATTCCCGAAGTCCCCAAATGGATCTCAACCATCAGTCTGGGAGAAGCCACACGTCGCCAGATCCTTGGCTTCAGAGGTTTTTTGGAGGCAAACGAGGTTGAGATTTGACTTTTCCGATGGCCGAAGTCCCGAAGGGATTTTAGCCATTGAGTTGTGATAGACACACATCATCTTATGAAGTGCTGATATAAATGGATATTGGTGGCCACCCACCTTTTCCAACTGGCTCAAAACAGTTTTCTAGCAATTTTGGCAATTTACTATTTTTAGTAGTTTTCACTTCCGAGGCCATTTTGAGGGCTTAAATGAAGGTTTTTCAGGATAGAGATTCTAAATGATATCCTAAGGCATCATTTAGGCCCCAAAATTAATCTCCTCGACGATACCTTTCTAACGGGCTATCATACGCCTAAAACGGATATCGTATGCAAAGGTTACGACACAGGGAAGTTAATGTACTAACTTACCCAAACGGGGCCCACATGACTTTTGGAGCTTCATCTCCTAGGGTTAGGTTTTTGGATGTCTAGGTTTTTTGGAATTCCTGTTTATTGTAAAAGGCCTTCAGAGCCTCATTGTAATCATCTTCTTGTTAATGAGCGCAGCCGTCACATCTCTTCTTAGAGATAAGCCGCCACCATTCAAGCAAGCTTGTTTCCGCTGCATTTTATAGTTTCATCTTATTTCATTATTGAATAGAAAACTAGTTTTACTGTATCTCTGTTATTTTGTGTTAAGAATATGTATTCATTTCGTTCTTCTCATAAAATCCAGATCAGTGGTATCAGAGCCATCTGCTCCTTGTCGTCTTAATTCATGTCCCCAACGAGGTCAGAGTACAAAGAGTTGGGTCTTGAGCTTGTTTCTCTTGAGGACAAAAGATCTCACACGCCCAAGTGACCTCTCATGGCAAGAGGAAAGAAAGATGATGGGACAAGAGATCCTTTCAAACTGTTGATTGAGGAAGCCCTCATGGAAACAAAGGAACGATATGATGGATAGTTTCACGTAAATCCTTCGGCGACTACCAACATGTGACACATCTTCTTCGAGTGGAGGTGCACCCCCTTCAAGGTACGAATAAACTTGGATATTCCTATATTTGAAGGTCAGATAGATGCAGATGCTATAGACAAGTGGTTGAATCTTCTAGAAGGGTATTTTTTTGTCCATAACTTCTTGAATAGAGAAAAAGATTATTTTTGCGCTCCTCAAAGCCGTCCCCCATGTCAAAGATTGGTGGTAAACATTCTATGAGCAAAAGGAAACAGAGGAACCCTCATTATTTACAGTCACAACCACCTAGGATTCCTTCAGGGATTCTATTAAGGAACAATACTACCCTGTCGAAAGTTATGACGACTTATATACCAAATGGACCACACCGCGGCAAGAAAGAGACCAAGCAGTGCCAGATTTCACAAATATCTTCCATACCTTGCGCACCAAGCTGGATATCAAATATTCAGAGTGACATATGGTTCTCTGCATATATACATACAAATTGAAATGTAATTTCTAGACATCTCATCCTTGGGCGTGGCCTACCAATATGCCATCAAAATCGAGTAGAAGCTCAAACAAAAGATGTGGCAATTTGGGCCTGGGAACCCCTCACAACAAAATCCAGGAAAGGGCGGCCCCAACCCATAGAGAAAAGGATAGAGAAAAGATGGACAGTATCAGGATAACCAGTCTAAGCCACAATAAAAGAAGGACATTGGAAAGACAAAGAAAAATACCAGGAAGTGGTGCAACTTCCATAAGAGCCCTTGGCATAACACTGCTAATTGTCGCTCAAAGCAGTCACTAGTGGCCGAAGTGAAAGCCTCTGAACCAGATGTGGATTCTGACTCTGAGCTAGAACCAGAAAGGGGAAGATGGATCATTCATGCGGAACCCAGTGCCACCGTTGCTACCGCCAAGCTCCAGCCTGGTGAACCAGACGAGCCAGAAGAAGGAGAGCGCCTCTTCCATTCACAAATGTGGGTAAAAGGCAGCCCACTACACTTCATCGTTGATAGCGACAACCATAAGAACCTCATCTCTGCAGAGGTCGTCAAGTGGCTGGCCCTTCCCACAATGCCTCACCCAAAACCCTACACCATTGGATGGCTCCACTAAGGAAGCGATCTCCACGTAAGCCAATAGTGTTGATTGTCATACGACATCAAGCCCTTCAAAGATGAGGTATTGTGTGATGTTGCTCCTCTCGAATTTTGTGATGTTCTTTTGGGCCAACCTTATATATGGAAACATCATACTGTATATGAGTCTAGGCCTTGTAGTGTTATTATTACTCTGAACAGGAAATTGTACAGGATACCTGAGGCAATCCCACCTAGTTCTATTTCCTTGATCTATGCTAAGCAATGCAGGAAGGTCATCTCTCATATGGCGAAGTTTATCTTCTTTGTGATTTGCTCTCGGAATAAGCACAAGATCACAACCACATCCATTGTCTCTGCATCCAACCTCTCCACACAGTAGAAGCAAGTAGAAAAGGTCATGGAATAATACTTGGATATATTCTCCTCACCTACCGGGGTACCTCTGCACTGCTAATTCAAGCACCCCATCGATCTGACCTCCGGTGCACTGCTTCCCTATGGGCCAGTCTATCGTCAGTCTCTATTAGAGAATGAGGAGATCAAGCGACAAATCCAAGAACTTCTCCACAAGGGGCACATCCATCCCAACTCATCACCTTACGAAAACCCAATCATGCTAGTACAGAAGAAAGATGGAACCTGGCGACTCTACATTGATTACCTGGCTATGAATAAAATCACAGTCAGAAACTGGTACCCGATTCCCCGAATCGACGACCTCCTTGATCAACTCACGGGGGCTAAATACTTTAGTAAGATTGATCTAAAGTTTGGATACCACCAGGTCCTGATAGAACATATAGATGTATGGAAGATTGCCTTCAAGTCAAAGGAAGGCCTTTTTGAATGGTTGGTCATGCCCTTTGGTTTGAAAAATGCTCTGACCACTTTCATGAGGATGATGGACGATATCCTGCAACCATTCACCAGTAATTTTGTAGTGGTGTATCTGGATGACATTCTCATTTACAACAAGACTTGGGCCGAACACTTGCAGCATATTCATCAAGTTCTACACACCCTGTGACAACACAAGCTATATGCCAACTTGGAAAAATGATCCTTCGACATGGACATGGTCCATTACCTGGGCTACATCATTGATCAACATGGTGTACATGTGGATCCAGCCAAGATCCAAGTCATCCATGACTGGTCAGCCCCAACCACACTCACTGAGCTTCAGATCTTCTTGGGCCTTGACAATTTCTACCGCAGGTTTGTGTTGGGATTCTCCCATATTGCATGGGCCCTCAGCCAAATCAACAGGGGTGGTGGTAAGGAAAATTTTTATTGGGGCCAGTCCCAACAACAAGAGTTCAATGATTTGAAGCAACTCTTGTGCTCATCCCTAGTACTTTCACTACCAGACCTGCAACATCCCTTTGAGATCGAGATAGATTCTTTAGACTATGCTGTGTGCGCCATTCTCACTCAGCACGACCACCCCGTGGCCTATCATAGTGAGACACTATCCGATGCTATCCGTAAGTACCCTACTTACGACAAAGAAATGTACTCCATTGTGCAATCCTGCCGCCAGTGGAGACATTACATTCTTGGGAAGGAGACAGTCATCAACATTGATTGTAAGCCACTACAATTTATGTAGACACAAGAAAAATTCCAGAATGACCACCATCAAAAGTGGTCCACATACTTGTAGCATTTCCACCTCAACATCAATTATAAAACATGAAGCACCAATCGCGTCACTGATTGCCTTAGTAGACCACCATTCGCGACACTCACCATGGTGCTATAATCTTGAGTCCATGAGACCTCTGGGTGGCCCCAACTCTATGATACATACTCAGAATTTGCCACCACCTACCAAATGTTGGGTGCAAACATAGTTGTTGATAATTTCTATCTCTAGGATGGATTGTTGTGTCATCAAGGTCATATCTGTGTTCCATCAAGCGAAAAAGTGAAGCTGATCTGGGAATCCCACTACAGTTGGGTGGCAGGAAACTTCGACGTCGAAAATATAATGGCGATGCTACAGAAACATTTCTACTGGCCGAAACTTCGACAGGAGGTCAACAAGTATATCAGGTCCTACACTACCTGCACTATTGCCAAACCAACCACTAAGAAAAAGGGCCTGTACACCCCTCTTGCTACTCCTGACAAGCCATGGGAATCCATCTCAGTGGACTGCATGTCGGGCCTCCTATCCACCAAGCGGGGAAATGACTATGTTTTTGTGGTTGTTGACCGCTTTTCTAAGATGGCGATTTTGGTTGCCTGCAAGAATAGCATCACAACAGAGGCCACTGCCAAGCTCTTCTTTGAATGGGTCTGGGCACATTTTGGAATCCCACAAACCATTGTCTTAGATAGGGACAGTCGATTTCTCATCACATTCTGGTCGAGCCTTTGGTCACTGCTGGACACCAAGCTAACCAAATCCACGACCTTCCACCCACAGACAGATGGCCAAACCGAGGTCGTAAATCGAATGGTTGTGCATATCCTTCACATGTATAATTCAAATCACCCTTTCACATGGGATGAGATCCTTCCCTATGTCCAACATAGCTACAACCAAGCCCTACATAGCTCAAACGACCACATCCCCTTTCAGGTGGGGTTGGGATTCCAACCATTGGGTCCCATAGATGTTGCACTTCCCCTTGCGGTCACCTCAACCGACTCATCTCCTGTTCCAAATGAAGCTGAAAAATCCATCCGATTCATTGAGCGGATCCATCACATCCGCCAATAGGTTCAGGATATCCTACAGAAGTCCAATGACAAGTACAAATAGCACCATGATCAACATCGAGTGCCACATAAGTTTCAGGTGGGAGACAAAGTTTGGTTGCACTTGCAGAAAGAACTCCTTATAGGACCCCATCGAAAGCTTCTCCCACTCTGTTATGGGTCGTACACCATCACCAAGGCCATGGGGGATAATTCTTTTGAGCTCAACATTTCTCCTTTCCTTGGCCTGCACCCAGTGTTCAACGTGGATCTCCTTCGCCCTTGTTTCCCACCATTATTGGACACCTCAGATGTAGTAGAACAGTTGACACCAACAGAGCTCAACCTCGACTGCATCCAAAAAGCATCCAATGATCATATTGTGGACACACAGATCAAGGGAACTCGACAGCAAAGGATCCAACTTTATCGAGTCGTCAAAGCAGGGCAACTCCTGCACCAAGGCAAGTGGCTCACCCGGGGTCAAATTCAGTATAAATTTCCTCATCTGATGGGGGAAATCAATGCAATGGAGACCATTGATTCCTAAGGAGGGAGGATTGATATAGATGGATATCATTGTCCACCCACCTTTTCCAACTGGCTCAAAACATTTTTCTGGCAATTTTGGCAATTTACTATTTTTAGCAGTTTTCACTTCCGGGGCCATTTTGAGGGCCTAAATGAAGGTTTTTCTGGATCGATCTTCTCAATGATATATTACCACATGATTGAGGCCCCAAAATTAAACTCATTGATGATACCTTTCCAACGGGCTATCATACACCTAAAACGGATATCATATGCAAAAGTTATGACCCCGGGAAGTTAATGTACTAACTTACCCAAACGGGGCCCACATGACTTTTGGCGCTTCATCTCCTAGGGTTAGGTTTTTGGATGTCTAGGGTTTTTGGAATTCTTGTTTATTGTAAAAGGACTTTAGAGCCTCATTGTAATCATCTTCTTTCAAATGAGCGCAACCATCACATCTCTTCTCAGAGATAAGCCGCCACCATTCCAACAAGCTTGTTTCCGTTGCATTTTACAGTTTCAACTTATTTCATTATTGAATAGAAAACCTGTTTTACTGTATATCTGTTATTTTGGGTTAAGAATCTGTTAATGATTTGTATTCATTTTGTTTTTCTCATAAAATCCGTATCAAATGCTGCAGAGGATTTACTTGACGGCGGATCCAAGGGACATGTTGCATAAATACGTGAATTCTGGATAAAGGTCTGAAGTCAGTCTCAGTCGTTCGATTCAAGAGGACACACGTCAATAGATTGCTAGCTCCAGGTAAAAGAACTGAAGGCAAATGAGGTTTGAAATTTGATTTCTCTGGAGTTTGGAGACCTAAAGGGATATCAACCATTAATCAGCAAGGGCCACGCATCATCAGATCCATGGCTTCGGGGGATTTGCTCAGAGGAAAAGGAGGTATGAGGTTTGAAAAGTCCGAAGCCCGAATCGCAAAAAAAATCTCAGTCATCGATTCGAAAGGGGAATATTTGATCCATTGATTTGAAAAGGGAATATTTGAGCCGCTGATCATGAAGCCTCATCCAGGATCACGAGGTCGACGGTCATGCTCAATTGTGGGGCCGGAAGAAGATTGGGTTTTAAAATATTGATGGCGGGAAGCAATCAGAACCACTGTTTTGGGAAAGGGACGCGTGGCTATTCATGGTGAATTGCGGGGACAAAAGAGGTTTTCTTTAAAACCACCCTTAGTCGCACCTACAATTGAAAGCCTGATGCTCATAGCAGTCTTATTCACCTTTCTCACTAAGTCTTCCCTCTGCTCACACTTAAACTCAATTCACTGACTGAAGTTAATGTGGCCCTCACTTCCTTGTGCATTTCTTGTCCAGTTTTGTGTTGAACATCATTCATATATTGAGTTTTTTCCATTGACCTCCACTCATATAAAACCAACATCCACCAAAAACTATGATGGGTACTGGGATTATCCTCTCGCAATCTAAGGGTGACTCTCAGTGCTAACACAATAGTAAATCATCATCGCGATGTTCTATTTATCTCACTTAATCACACTTCTAAAATTTCCCATAATTATGATATCTACATGTCACAAATGCAAACATAGACGCACAAAAGTTTGACTTACAAATTACAATCAATCAATTGTTTCTCTTCTAAAATGGGGGCCATGAGAATCGAACGAACCCTATCTGACATTATAAGAGTGGGAATCTAAGTCCAATTCCATGGTATTTGAACCCGAGTCTGGGTCCTGGATGGAGCCAGGCACAACATGGGCACAAGGTGCCCCAATTGGACCCGGAGCCTTTGGCATAGTAAGCCTGGCCATGAAGAAGTCCATTAGCAGCCTCTTTGTTGTTAAATACATAGTCACTTAGATTCCTTCATCGCATAGCGAGTACGGTATTTTACATTCTCTTGATTCACCATTTATCATTCAGTGCCTGAGCCATGATCATACCATCGAGAATGGCATGGGTATGGAAAATCTCTATTGTTTTGTATCCTTAAATGGATGGATCAATTGATGCATATTGTGTACATGTGTGTGTCGGATCCTGATTTTATTATACAGTTTTATTTTCTTCCATTTACCTGGGCCCTCTTATGAGGGAGTAAGGCCCAGTCCTGCTCTGATACCATGCTGTTTTTCTTCATATAAGATATGATCAATATATTATTACAATGATGAGTGTTCCATATATAGGGAGAATATGGTGACCATCCATGAAAGGATGTGTCCCTTGAATAATCAATAATTATTTATTATTACCATTTACTTAATAATCAATATTATATTATTAATTATTATTCTAAGAGAATGTCTTCCCGATGTTGTCCAAACATCAACAAATCGTTCGAAGAAGAGCTTGGTAGTGGCCTCTATTATTATTCTCTTCTTGCAGGCATCCAAAATTTCCATTTTAGAAAAATGGTCAACCACCATAAAAATAAAGTCATTTCCCCACTTGGTTAATGGGAGGACCAACATGTAGTCAATCGATATGGATTCCCAGGGCCTTTCAGGAGTAGGAAGAGGGGTGTCCATTTCTTGTTTCTTAATGGACAGTTTGGAAATGGCGCATGAAGTGCAACACCTGATATAGTTGCTGACATCCTGTCAAAGTTTCAACCAATAGAAATGTTGTTGCAGCACGGCCATTATCTTTTCTATGTCGAAGTGTGCTGCCACCCAACTGTAGTGGGCTTCCCAAATAAAATTATCTCACTCCCTTGATGGACCACAAAGATGGCCTAGATGGCACAAAAACCCAACATGAATATGGAAATCAATGACATATGTGTTTGAACCCAACATTTGGTAGGTGTCAACGAATTCAATATCTCTCTCATAGAGTTGGGGCATTTGGAGGTCTCATGGTCGCAGGATTTTAGCACCATGGTTAGTGCTGCAACTGGCGTGCGACTGAGGAAATCAGTGACATGGTTGGAACTTCTTCTCTTATAATTTATGTTGATATGGAACTAATTCATGTATGTGGACCACTTCTTATGGTGGTGATTCTTCAATTTTCCTGAAGTCTGCATGAAATGCAGTGGATTATGATCGATGTGGATGACTGTCTCCTTCTCAGAAATGTAATGCATCCATTGGCGATAGGATTGCACAATGGAGTAAATTTATTTTTCGCAATTAGGTTACTTAATGACAATATATGATAGTGTCTCATGGTGATATGCCATGGGGTGTCCGTGCTGAGTGAGAACTGTGCTCACAACATAGTCTGAAGCATCTGTCTCGATCTAAAAGTGTTGTTGTAGGTTGGGTAATGAAATCATTGGGGCTGAGCATAAGAACTGCTTCAAATCATCGAACAATTGCTATTGTGATTGGCCCGAAATGAACTTTTTCTTACCACCATTCATGGTTACTTGGCTAAGGACCCATGCAATATGGGAGAATCCCAACATAAACCTGCAATAGAAATTGGAAAGGCCTAAAAAGCTCTGAATCTTAGTGAGTGTGGTTGGGGCTGGCCAATCACGAATGAACTGGATATTGGCTAGATCCACATGCACCCCATGCTCATGAACAATGTAGCATATGTACTAGAACCTTTCCATGCTGAAGGTGCATTTTTCCAAATTTTCATATAGCTTGTGCTACTGAAGAGTGTGCAAAAACTGTTGAATATGCTGCATCTATTCCAGCTAATTATTGTTTTAGATGAGGATGTCATCCATATACACCACTAAAAAAAAAAATTGGTGAAAGGCCACAAGATATCATCTATCATCCTCATGAAAGTTGTTGGGGCATTCGTTAAACCAAAGGGCATGGACAACCATTCAAAAAGAGCTTCTTTGAACTTGAAGGGAGTTTTCCAAACATCTATCTTCTCTATTGGGACCTCATGGTAGCCAGACCTTGGATTAATCTTACTAAATTATTTTTCCCCCTTGAGATGGTCAAGGAGATTGTCAATTTCAAGAATTGGGTATCGGTTTCTGACTGTGATTTTATTTAGGGACCATTAATCGATGCAAAGTTTCCAGATCCAATCTTTCTTCTTCACAAGCAAAATTGGGCTTCCACACGGTGATGCGTTGGGTTGGATGTGCCCCTTTGGATTAGTTCTTGGATCTAATGCTTGATCTCCTCATTTTATAACATAGAGCGGTGATAGACTGGACCATTGGGTAGCGTTTCTTCGAGGGTCATAACAATTGAATTCTTGACCTGACAATGTAGAGGTACCAAGGTGGGTGAGGAGAATATGTCTTTGTATTCTTCCAAGACCTTATTCACTTGCTTATGCTCTATGAAGAGTTCATCCATGGAGGCCATGGATGTGGTTGCAACCTTCTGCTCACTTTGAGAGAGAATCATGAAGGAAAAAAAATTCCCAGTCTGAGAGATGAACTTCCTGCATTGCTTGGCAGAGATCAAGTAAATGGTAGTAGGTGGGACTACCTCGGGTATCTTGTACAATTTCCTGTCCAAAGTAATAATAAAACTATGAGGCCTAGACTCATATACAACATGGAATTTTCATAAATAAGGTTGGCCCAAAATAACATCACAAACTTCAAGGGGAGTGTTAGCTCCCAAAATGACCCCGTCCCTATGGTTGCATTTTGTGGTGGATAGCATGGCTATTGGTAGTTTTCTCAAATTTAGTTTTGAGTTTTTCTAGCTGCAAAACTTAGGTTTTGATTTTTGTCTTAGAAATAAGATGACCCATAAAGGTCTTCTCTTTAAAATTTTCATAAAATGCTTTCAACAGCTAACGTGTGTTTAAAACATGAGTGCTAGCTAGTGAAAGTGGAGACTTTCAACAGCTAAGGAGCATCTCTCATAGGTCTGTGCGCTGGTGAAAGTGTTGATTTTCAAAACATCCAAAGAAGCATTGTCGCGGGTTGTGCGCTGGTGAAAGTGATGACTTTCAACAGCTAAGGAGCAGTTCTTGCGGATTGTGCGCTGGTGAAAGCGGTAAGTTTCAACAGCTAAGGGGCATTTTCCACGGGCCGTTGGATGGAGAAAGCAGGAATCACGTGCGTTTTATCCATGTTTCTAAAATCTGATGATGATACGATCATCCCACGTCATGCAAATCCAGAATGATGCGTTGGTGAAAGTGGGTAATGATGGAGACTCGGGTTTTCAAATCAAAATAGGATTACAAATCGGATCTTGTTCAGTGATGCATGCTGCACACTCATGGTGCCGGAAATAGAAAATTCGAATCCATTAACGCAGGTACAGAGGCTGTACTACTTGGCTGACAACATCAAATCGGTTCAACACTTCTCCAACATGCATAACTCTCCAATGTATGCTAAGTTTCTAAATTTGAAAGACAGAGCCGACTCCCGAGTGCTTTCAACAACGCAAGACTTCAACCCGAATAACAGTTTGCTGTGTTGTGTGTGCAGAATCGTTTGGAGTTTTGGGTTGCAGGATGGAGAGGAGACATAGTGGGTCTTTATTAAGAAAAGATTTAGACAGCCTATCTTTCCTACAGGCGCATCCAGAAGTCCAGAAACACTTCTCAAACGTAGGTTGCATTGAATTTGTTGAGAGGCTGCAAAATGGTTGCCACCAGTCGATAGTAGAGGCTTTTGCTAAAACATTTGATGGGAATAAGGCTCGTGTTGGATCTTTGGAGATCATTGTAGATGAAGTTTCCATTGCTGCAGCGACCAGCCTACCAAGATCGGGCCAGAGTTGGTTCAAAACCACTGCCACCAAAAACTTGAATTTCAGAGCC
Source organism: Picea sitchensis (assembly GCA_010110895.2). Classification (NCBI taxonomy): domain Eukaryota; kingdom Viridiplantae; phylum Streptophyta; class Pinopsida; order Pinales; family Pinaceae; genus Picea; species Picea sitchensis. The sequence continues at coordinate 14,255 of SNQJ01S0073488.1, read as the reverse complement.
TATTTGAAAGAAGAGTTCAGGCATAATGCATGGAAAAAGAGCATGCTGATTTCCTATTTAGAAAAGGAGTGGCAGGAGCTGTTTAAGGGCATCCAACTCTACATAACCTCGGAGGGCAGGTATGACAAACTCATGATGTATCATTTTAAGCTCCTAGATCATTTCACAGGTAAAACTCTCCTCAATTTACCTTTTTTCTTACATAAGAGTTTAACTAAGGTCTGCAAGAAGATCAGGGCTCAACCCCTAAGCATGAAGAATACTCTGTGCCACTTTGGCCTTATTAAATTGATCATTCTGGAGGAATTAAGATAGCAGGGAAGGAGTTGGAAGCATTTTCTATTTTGGGAGGGCTTTGAAACACAGACTTAGCCAGTAAATGAACATGGGAAAGGTGTAAAGAAACAATTGACTCCTCAAAGAAGTTTGAGGAAGAGGAGGACCCTGCCAGGACCTTCAGAAGATAGAATCTCTGGTGTGAAACCCCACAGGTCAAATAAAAGGTTGAACTTTGAAACCACTACAGAGTAGCCTGCAGAGAAGACTACAGAGAAGCCTACAGAGAAGAGAACAAACATATTAAACCTGCCCTACACAGACTCAGAACCAGAGCAAGAAGATGAGAGCCCTGTCATCAAAAGTCCTGAACATTCAACTGAGTTTGCACAAAATTATCAGACCTTTACTCATACATAGGAAGGAGAAACATCAAAGAGAACTAAGTCAAAGAAAACTCAGAAAATCAAGCATCTGAAAGATGTAATCGCTTAGCAAGAGGTCTTGGAACGGGTAATCAAAGAAAGGTACAAGAAGTTGTCTGATAACTTCCCAAAAGCCAACGCTGCATTTGAAAGACTGGCTCGGGAAAGTGTTAAAGAGAAGAAAAGAAAGCAGAAGATCACCACAGATTATAATAGTCTATGGTGGCTTGCAAAACGCCTTAAGAGGAAGATGAGAAGATTGAAGCAAAAACAAAAACAAAAGTCCCACCCATATTTGAAAGTACTTGCTCAAGTCGCTGTTAATATGCAAGGTGAGAAATCAGAGACACATTGAGTTTTGATGGAATCACAATTTTGAAGGTGAAAACTCGTTTTGGGCGTAGGCGGGGCTTTCACCAGTGCACATCGTATTTTTGCGACCAGTTAGCTGGTGAAAGGCAGCGCTTTCACCAGCTAACCAACGAAATATAAAACGAGTTAGCTGTTGAAAGCAGGAAAAGTATTTTTGGAAGCCAAGGATGGAACAGGTCATTTCTCACAGGTTATAAAGGAATTCCAGAGTATCAAGGGGATAACAATTTTCTTGCAAAGGTCTTAGCATCAGAGGTTCGAGAGAATTTTGGGAACCACAAGAAAAACAATTTTCCTCAAATATCGACTATGAACGTTGAAGAAATCCAACTGTCAAGGCAGGTGTCTTTCCATGTTTCATTACATCGCAGATTCCAGGAGCTGAAGGATACAGTTGCTGAATTTTTGAAATTGAAGACAATCCGAATAATAGTTTAGTTAAATATTTATTATCAAGTTGTTTAGTTACATTTGAATTGCTATTTTTAAACACAGATCCATGTTTTTAGGATCTGTAAAACTGATTGTAAGAGGCTATAAATGCCTATTTTTTCTAAGAGACAAGGGTTCAAACTGGGATATATTTTTATGATACTGTATAGACTCTTTTTGCAGAAATAAATTTCAGTTTCCTTTCGTTTTCAATATCAGAATTGTCCATCTTTCCTTTTTTGTACTTTGTTTCAGTTTATTTTAGTTCATGAAGACTGTTATCTCTTTATTGAGCTCATAGACCTGAAATTAAAGGATTCCTCTCTATCTTGCA